>APFE031327580.1:0-55940 GCA_000404065.3 Pinus taeda
GTAGGCCCTTAAACACATTTGTTTACCATTATTTATAAAGCGCATTTAGAGAAAGATAGTGTCTGGTTGGTTTGTTTTTCATTAGGTCTCCATTAGATTATAGGAAGGTCTGTCTTGTCTGCAAGATCGACTAATTCCGCGTGACACTCCCCGCATCAATACCAATGTTCCCCGAACCATCTTGACGGTATCTTAATTGAACATTATTTTTACACTTGCATCATCTGTCTTGCTTACAGAAATCAGATTTTTGGCCAATGCAGGAATATGCAGAACACCCAAAAGTGTTCTAATTCTCCCACCTTGCAACTTTAGATTTACTTTTCTGTGACTGATGGTTCTAGCCCCCTTGTCATCCCCTAAGAAGATATCACCACCATCATATTTATCATACTCACAAAACCAGTCCTTATGGGGAGTGAAGTGAAATGATGCACTTGAGTCAATCAACCATGCCTCTTGATCTACGTGTGTACTTGAAGAAGAAGCTAATTAAAAATCCCCACCTTCATCTGACATGGTTTTTTCCTCTACAGAAGGAGCTTTGTCAGATCCATTTCCTTTCTTAGGATATTTAGATCTATAGTTCTTTTTGAAGCGTTATTCCTTTCTGCATTTCCAACACACCTTTATAAGTTTTCTTGGATATTTAGATCTCACTCTAGATTTAGATATCCCACTCGAGGACTTATTTTTGTTTCTATTCTAGTACTATCCTCATACAGACAGGGCATCACCATTTTGGCCCTCCATATTTTTCTGTCTCATCTCCTCTGACAGCAAGGATGATACTATTTCATCAAACTTCAAGGTAGTTGTATTGCTACGTATTGCAACAACCAGACTATACCACAAATCTGGTAGAGAACACATCAAATTGATGCACTTATATTCATATGAAATTTTAATATCAATAGATAACAATTGGCTTACCACATTATTAAAGGAATTTAGATGCTCTGACAATGAGTCTCCATCCTTCATCCTCAGGTTACATAGCTTTCTCCATAGGAGCAATTTGTTCACCAGAGACTTAGACTGGTACAAAGTCCCTAACTTGT
Organism: Pinus taeda; assembly: GCA_000404065.3. Classification (NCBI taxonomy): domain Eukaryota; kingdom Viridiplantae; phylum Streptophyta; class Pinopsida; order Pinales; family Pinaceae; genus Pinus; species Pinus taeda. The sequence continues at coordinate 1,062 of APFE031327580.1, forward strand.
ACCACAAATCCTTCATCGTAGCTTATCTTGATACATTCAACAATACTTAATTTGAGATACACAACCGTATTGTTCTCTTTTCTTTCCAATCCAACTTCGTCGAATCTTCATTTGACATTGTCATTAGTTTAATGCCCATATCTGTCATGATCCACTGATATTTATCCACCAGCAGATCCTCCATCTTGAGTTTCCACAACTCAAAACACTGACCATTAAATTTCTCGATCTCTATCTTTCCACTCCTTTCCATCTTATTTCTTCGCAAGAATCGATCCTACAGATCTCCCACTGAACAAGGTCTACCACAGGCCTAAGAAAAACCCCTCAGCAACAAAGGCATCCCCTTGAAGCTGAAACAACTATGATACCAAATGTAGGTTTTAACCCTGTACAAAAATTACCTACATACGAATTCTAAAAATAGAAAATAAACAATGGCAAGAGCATAAAACATAAAACAGATATACACAGAGATTTTCCCCTAGATCCTGAAACCGAGACTACCATATTGATTTTTCATTATATTCCTTTCAATGTTACAATACATATATATAAATGTCGAAGCATATATAAACTCCAATCCATTAACCCTAGATTAAAACATAACCATAGTTCCCTTGACTGGATCTACAAAATACCATGGGCATAAAACCATCATGCCCAAAACCGTGTGTGAAACACATGCACAAAACCATAGGTAGGTCCACCCCCCTAATATAGGGTCTAAAAAAAATTCCTAGGGCATGACCTCCCCGCGCGTGCGACTAGTCATGGAAAGAACATAACATAGACCCAACAAGAGGAGCCTATTATTTTCTTTCCTGGTTCTGCACCTATCAATAGTGAAAAAAAATTCTCACATGAGAATGAAAGAGTCTGATTTTTATTTTAGGTCAATGATTGGTGTAATTAACTTCGAAGTTTTTCCCTACAGGAATTTTAAAATTTTGACTTGCCCATCGCTGAATATTTCGATTCACCAAACAACGACTTTAGCAACTACTCAAGTGAAATAATGTGATCATGTTAGGAAATCAAAGTCAAAGAAAATGGATCCTAGTCTAGCACCCTCATGTTATTTTTTTCCATAAAAAATTAGACATATAAATGTTACAATAATATAATATTATTCTCAAATAGGATCAAAGATTAATAGAATACATTCAGTAGAATAACCATAATTCAATAATCTACTACATTTACTATAAAGTAATTTACTTAGCTCTAAAATGATTGCATAAACTAAGTTATAAATGAGAAATGAAACAAAATTCATATACACACTAGTGGAAAAGTATGTTACATGGGGAAAAATTCTAATCTCAATTAATATCTATGTTGTAAGGACAAATTGTCAAAAAGAGTCAAGGGATCTCCACTTGAATGGTTCATGAGGCACAATACTTGCCAAGGTTTTGCAAATGGGGTAGCAAGCTAAGTGGGCTTGATTGTGGGGAAAAACTCCACAGCTAAGCTCGCTTTGAGCCAGAGGAGATCTGGGATGGGTGACCTCCTGGGAAGTCCTGGTTACCGGGTGCAAGCCCCGGAAGTGATGATTGATGCTACGTGATTCGTTCTCCACATTTCACTAGTTTCAATCCCACTTCTTCACCCCTGTGAGCATCACCTGATGCAATGAGTGCTAAGTGAACTATTCAAAAATCATGAGAAATTAGTCAGTCACGACTACCTCTCATGGAAATGGTCATACGTGAATGACTTACTTAATGCAGTTGAATCCCAAAATGATATCTAATATAATGCACTGCGTAAACCCCCGTACTTAAAATTCACAAAAGAGTCAAGGGATGTCTACTTGAATGGTTCATGAGGCACAATACTTGCTAAGGTTTTGCAAATGGGGTAGCAAGCTAAGTGGGCCTGATTGTGGGGAAAATCTCCACAGTTAAATGCGCTTGAGCCAGAAGAGATCTAGGATGGGTGACCTCCTGGGAAGTCCTGGTTACCGTGTTCAAGCCCCGGAAGTGATGATTGATGCTATGTGATTCGTTCTCCACATTTCACTATTTCAATCCCACTTCTTCACCCCTGTGAGAATCACCCGATGCAATGAGTGCTAAGTGAACTATTCAAAAAATCATGAGAAATTAGTCAGTTACGACTACCTCTCATGGAAATGGTCATACGTGAATGACTTACTTAACACAGTTGAATCCCAAAATGATATCTAAAATTGTACTCTATTTAAAATATAGTCTAACAATAATTCTTCCCCTACACTTATTGTTTTCATTGTTGATAACTGGATTTGATTGGTGTACTAAGAATTATTGTCATTCTTGGGTATTACACGATCCAGAGAAGGCCATGGACATATGATGTGGATGGCGTAGAACTATTAAATCATATAGAGGAAAGTGAGTTGAAGAATATATGACAATGGAATATGCAAATACAATAAAGGTAAGAAGAAAAAGCAATCCCAACCAAAAGAGGAAGGTCTTTATGATTTCACAAATACTACAACATAGAGGAGAGAAAGTCAATTTTTTTCCATGAGGCCTTTCATATGAAACTTATTGGTTGAAAATTTATTAGGAATGGTGATTAAATGTGATTCTATGACCAAGGGAAATGTTTGAAACTTAGGGTGGCCATGTGGGATAGGTATGTTGGATATTTTTCTTTTCGAAATTTTGGCTCAAGGTATATACCAAGGGTCATAAAATTATTTTTTTCAACTCCAAATTAACATGATATCGATATGTCAAATCTATGACTAAAGTGAAGTTTTGTGTTGGATAGCATGTTCATTGAATTAATATAATTGGTCTAATAAAAATTATTGACTATGTTGTGTATTATAAGAGGAAGATGAGGTCATGGCAACAAATCGTGTCATATAAAATGAGGACACAATGGATGATGTGGGACATTAGGTACTCAAATTTGACTTAAATTAGGAAAAATTGATATAATGGCATTTCGTTATACATTCATATTTTTCACAATATTATTAAAATTTATAGTGTATTATCCAATCTTGATAGAAATGTCAAGGCACACAAATCCTACCTTTTACCCTATGAAATCCATGCAATTTGGATTATTCTTGAACAAATGAAATATATATGTGAAAATTTAAAAGATATTTAATTTTATTAATGTTACCTATGAGTAAAAAAAATACTCCCCAAGTTGAATCATTCAATTTGGCCTTGAAATGAAGGTTGGGCATGCATTTTTGTGAAGTAGGCCAAAATTGCCTTGCTTCACTAAAATGCACACCTAAGATTAATTTCTTGGCCAATATGATTGATTCAAATTGTATATTGTTTTTCATTATTATTTTGAACATTTTTACATTATTATATCATTACTAAACAATAGAGCAGTAACAATGTCAATTTTCTTAGAGCTAGAAGTATTTGATGCAGATAATTACATTTTAAAACATTTTCACATTGCATTCACCCCATATCATCATAAGCAATTATATACAAAGAACATTATCAATTCGAATGTAGTGGAGAAATCATAGTTTTGTCATGATATCTCTATCATAGGTATGTCATGATATATTTGTCATAGGGCTCAACATATCTCCTTCATATCTCTATTGTAATATTTTCTCATATCATAGATAAGAAGGCCCAAAGAGGTTCCTGTCATACCCAAACAATGAGGCCTGTTAGGGTGTTGTTACACCACAATATTGAGCGACATTAGGGCACTGTTACACCACAAGGTTGATGCCCATTAGGGCATTGTTACACCACAAGTGTTGCCTTAAGGGGGGCTATCCCAGGTTCATATTTGTTCATGCCAACCAAAAAAACCATAATTGTTGGCCCTTTTCACAACAACCTGCATAGTGCAGTCTACAATCTCACCCGAAGCAGTATTAGGGGATGCTAGAACCATGTTTCTACATCCAGGGACATGTGATAAGTGGTTCTTGAGCTCCTATAGTTCAGATATACCTTCACGCAGATCAATAATCTACTATAGCTTGCTAATCAACCTTATGAGAATAGATTCAAGACCTTCACGAAGGTTTGTGATCAATCCTTGCGGACCTTAAACAAGAAAATTACCTACTTTCATGCATCGATAAAAAACCTTAGATCTGATTTCATGCAGATCTGTCCAATTCATTAGAAAACATATCCAAATGAACCCTTAACTTCAAGAACTTAGATAATTGATTAAAGCATGCAGAAATAAGATAGATTCGGTAGTTTCACATAGTATTCATACATTATTTCTTGAAACATATTTAAGCGATAGAATATAATATAAAAAAATCAATAGAACTGCATAATAATTCTTCAAAATCATGCTTTTTTGATCTTCAATGTTCATATTATAGACTCTTCTACCATGGGCACTCAACTGCAGGGGTTCATGCATTCATATGCGGACTTACCAAGGCCACCAGTGCACTCAGCTATAGGAGCCTTCCCCTTCTCACCTAAGTATAGGAAGCAGAGCCTTCTTGCCTTAGCACTTGCCCAAAACAACAAAAACCATTCAAAGCTCATAATTCTTCCTTCTAAGTTATCCCTAAGACTCGCTATGACTCAACTATTTATAGCTTTCTTCCATACAATACCATGGTTTGTGGACCATGGGAGAATCTTAAAATCAACCCAAACAAGGGGCGAAGACCACTTTGAATCCTATCTATCTACACACTCCGCATCCACATTTTGCAGAGACTTTACATCTTTTACAAAAAATTATACAAAACTTAGGTTAACTAACCCTATGGACCCTATCCTAACATACCCCCAACACAAATATTGTGACTTGCCCTCAAGTCACTCAGATGGCGCCTCGATCTTGCTATGTAAACTACCAAGCTCAACCTACAACACTATAACTTCAGTTGTGCTCTGTGTTGTAGCCTACTGCACTTCTTCGACCAATTTATTTATTGTTGAACCCTCTACTTCCAAGAAATGGAACCATTTTTTCGCTTAAGGGGGCCTAACCCAGGTTCAGAGTTGTTCGCGCCAACCAACAAAACCCTAACTGTTGGCCCTTTTAGCAACAACCTGCATAGTGCATGTTGCAGTCTCAACTGAAGCAGTATTGAGGGATGCTAGAACCAGGTTTCTACATCTAGAGACATGTGATAAGTGGTTCTCAAGCTCCTATAGTTCAGATATGCCTTCGCGCAGATCAGTAATCTCCTATGGCTCACTACTGAAAATTTATGAAAATAGATTCAGGACCTTCGAGAAGTTATGCGATCAGTCGTTGCAGACCTTAAACAAGCAAATTACCTACTTTCGTGCATCAATAAATAACCCTAGATCTGATTTTGCGCAGATCTATCTAATTCATTAGAAAACATAGCAAAATCAACCCTTAACTTCGTGAACTCAAATAATTACTTAAAGCATGTAGAAATAAGATAGATTTGGCAACTCCACACAATATTCATACATTATTTATTGAAACATATATTTAAGCGAAAAAATATAGCATAAACAGAATCAACATAAATGCATAGTAATTCTTCAAAATCAGCCTTTATTGATCTTTAATGTTCAGATTACAGACTCTTCTACCCTGTGCAATTAGCTGTAGGGGTCTACGCACTCAGTTGTGGACTTAACAAGGCCTCCTACGCACTCAACTGCATGAACCTTCCCCTTCTTGCCTAAGTACAAAAAGCAGAGCCTTCCTGCCTTAACACTTACCCAAAACAACAAAAACCATTCAAAGTTCACAATTCTTCCTTCTAAATTATCCCTAAGACTCGCTATGACTCAACTATTTATAGCTTTATTCCATACAATACCATGGTTTGTGGACCGTGGGAGAATCTTAAAACTAACCCAAACAAGGGGCTAAGACCCCTTTGACTCCTATCTACTTGCGTGCTCCACATCCACATTTTGCGGAGACTTTACATATTTTACAAAAAATTATAGAAAACTTGGGTTAACTAACCCCAAAACTAACCCTAGGGACCCTATCCCAATAGGACCCCAATACAAAGATAGTGACTTGCCATCAAGTCACTCACCTGGCACCTCGATCTTGCTACGCATACCACCAAGATCAGCCTCCAACACTCTAACTTCAATTGCGCTTTGTGCCACAACCTGTTGCACTTCTTCGACCAATTTCTATGTTGTTAGGCCCTCCACTGCCAGGAAAAGGAACCCTTTGTTGGCTGAAGGGGGGCTAACCTAGGTTCAGAGTTGTTCACACCAAGCAAAAAAACCCTAACTGCTAGCCCTTTCGGCAACAACCTGCATAATGTAGGCTGTAGTCTCACCTGAAGCAGTATTGGGGGATGTTAGAACTAGGTTTCTACATCTAGGGACATGTGATAAGTGGTTCTCAAGCTCCTATAGTTCAGATCTACCTTCACACAGATCAGTAGTTCCTATGGCTCGCTTCTACAACTTTATGAAAATAGCTTCAAGACCTTCACGAAGGTCTGCGATCAGTCCTTGGGGACCTTAAACAAGAAAATTACCTACTTTCACACATCGATAAATAACCCTAGATATGATTTCACATAGATCTATCCAATTCATTAGAAAACATAACAGAATCAACCCTTAACTTCACGAACTCAGATAATTTCTTAAAGCATTTAAAAATAAGATAGATTTGGCAGTTTCATGTAGTATTCATACATTATTTCTTGAAACATATCTTTAAGCAACAAAATCTAACATAAATAGAATCAATAGAAATGCACAGTAATTATTCAAAAGCAACCTTTATTGATCTTCAATGTTCCAATTACAAACTCTTCTACCCTACGCACTCAGCTACAGGGGTCTGTGCACTCAGCTGCAGACTTACCAAAGCCTCTTGCACACTCAACTATGGGATCCTTCCCATTCTCGCCTAAGTACAAGAAGCAGAGCCTTCCTGCCTTAGCACTTACCCAAAACAACAAAAACCATTCAAAGTTCACAATTCTTCCTTCTAAGTTATCCCTAAGACTCGCTATGACTCAACTATTTATAGCTTTCTTCCATACAATACCATGGTTCGTGAACCATAGGAGAATCTTAAAACCGACCCAAAAAAGGGGCTAAGACCCCTTTGACTCCTATCTAGCTACATGCTCTGCATCCACATTTCACATATGCTTTACATATTTTACAAAAATTTTGTAGTATACCTAGGGGGGATAATATGGGGTACAAAGGGAGGTACCCAAGGGAGTAATGTAATAATGGGATGGGCCATAGTAATAAATAAGGTGGTTAATCTGTATCATGTGAGAGACCACAAGTAGTTAGCAATAATGTAATAAGTCCATCGTATTAGATAGATGGTATTGAGGGAACCATGGTAATGACCCATGGTATTGTATGTATGAGGCTTATATAGAGGCTAGAGACTCTCCATTGAGAGATGTGAAGGATTATTGTATGAACAGACATATGGCTTGTGGAGTGTTCTCCTTCCTTAAGGAGTGAATGTATGGTGTTGCCCTACCTTAAGGGTTTGATATCAATAAAGAAGCATTTCTATCTATATTCAGATCTTATCATTTCTTGGGTTTATTTGCATTATCTTATATTGTCATATTAGATATATAACAAGTGGTATCAGAGCACTTTCTTGGGCAAAGTGGAGAATTTTTTTTGTTTTTCGCAGGAACTTTTTGGGGTGGCGAGTTTGAAGATCAGATATATACGTTTTGGTGCAAAATCCGCAAAATATAATTGCAGATCTGGATTGTTTGTGAAAAAGTACCCAAGTTAAAAAAAATAAAAAAAATCGACCGAATTGGAGTCTGGATGAAGGAGATATTGCTAATTTAAAAATCAGTTGGGTTGCAGACATTTTTTGGGGCAACGAGTTTGCGGAGAAGATCTATACGTTCTAGTGCAAAATCTGTAGAATCTAATTGTAGATCTGGATTTTCTATGAAAAAATACCCAAGTTCAAAAAAAAAATAGTCGAATCAGAGTCCGCATGAGGGAGATATCGTTGATTTAAAATTAGCGTTTTTTTTTTTTTTTTTTTTTTTTTTCCGAATTTTTTTGTGACAGCGGGACAGTTGCAGTGCGAATCAGAAATTCCAGTGCCTAGATCGGGATTTCTACCACATGGGAAGATGTAGAATGGTTGTTCCATTCCTGAAAACAAGTCATAATAAATATTCTGAGCAATATTGACTAAACTTCGACCATTTTAAATTTTCGCCAAGTAAGTGATTTTTTTCGTGTCGTCTAGCAAGATGTTTTTTACAAGAAAAGATGATAGCCCTACTATTGAAGAATTCATACAGAGGCAAAATTTCACATATGGGAAACCTTGGAAGGTTTTATTACCACTTGGTTTCCAAGATGAGGCTGCCAGATGGTGGTTTTCACTTGACAGCATGCAATTGACCAAACTTTCAGATGAAGAATTTGAAAAACTCATTTTGGACAAATGGTCTCATGCTAGAAAACAAGATAAGGAGAAACATGTGGGGTTATTTCCTACTGGTATATCCTTATTGCAGGTTCATGGATTGATTTAGAAGGAGAATATCATTTTTTCTATAAATCCTAGTTACAAGAAAAATCACATAAATGTCAATTTGGAAAAAAATTGCAAGTGCCAGCTAAACACATGGAGCACACACAGGTTAATAATGAGCAGGTGCAAGTTTATAAAGATTTGAATATTTCTATGGATAAGTATGTATTGCATTCTGATTTTTATGCTTCAGATATAGCTAATGAGGATGTTGTTTTGGGATACCCTTGGATGGAATCGGTGGGTACTATAAATATTAATGTGCAGAAGAAATTCCTGAAGCTCTGGTATAAAAAGAAGAAAATTACATTACAAGATATTTCCATCAATAAATAGGTAGAGTCCACGAAGGCTGAAGCAGAAGATGTTCTAGGGATTGACATATAAGATGATGAGCCATTGATGGTTGACAACCAAACACAAACATCAAACTAGGTACCAGAAAAACAGGTAGAGGCTAAAGCAGAAAATGTGACATCAGATGAGGACTCAATGATTGAAGTAATATTGGAAGATAAGAAACAACAACAGGCACCAGAACGTGTACCAACGACCAATCAGGCTCCATTAGGTGGTGAATTAAAGGAAGATACATTTTTGGTTAAAACATTAGCATATCACCACCCACATCACCCCGCAAGAAAAAAAACAACAAGTTGGCAACGAATCAGCAACAGAGAGGGGCGACGATCCACCTACTACACATCAACACAGAAGAACTGATAGGGTCAACTTCCATCTCAAGTGAGTGAGGCACCAGCGAGATCAAGGGTTCACCTTTCTCTTGGATGGCTAGATGCACATGTATGGTACCAGTGGACTACTCTTTTGAGTAGATCTTAGCATTTGTGTTCTTCCCATGTTTCAGGGACGAAACATGTTAAGGGGAGGAATGTAGTATACCTACGGGGGATAATACGGGGTACAAAGGGAGGTACCCAAGGGAATAATGTAATAATGGGATGGCCCATAGTAATAAATAAGGTGGTTAACCTATATCATGTAAGGAACCACAAGTAGTTAGCAATAATGTAATAAGCCCATGGTATTAGCTAGATGGTATTGAGGGAACCATGGTGATGACCCGTGGTATTGTATGTATGAGGCCTATATAGAGGCTACAGACTCCCCATTGAGAGATGTCAAGGATTATTATATGAACAGGCATATGGCTTTTGGAGTGTTCTCCTTCCTTAAGGAGTGAATGTATGGTGTTGCCCTACCTTAAGGGTGTGATTAATAAAGAAGCATTTCATATTATTTCTTGGGTTTATTTCTATTATCATATATTCTTGGGTTAGATCTTATAATTTTTGGTGATTATTCTTGGTATATTATTATTATCATATATATTCAGGTCACATCTATAACAAATTTATACAAAACTTGGGTCAACTAACCCCAAAACTGACCCTAGGGACCCTATCTCAACAACCCCCCAACACAAAGATCATGATTGAACCTCAAATCACTCTCTTGGTGCCTCGATCTTGCTGCACAGACCACCAAGCTCAACCTACAACACTACAACTTTAGCTATGCTCTGTGACACAACCTGTTGCATTTCTTTGACCAATTTCTTTGTTGTCGGGCCCTCCACTACCAGGCACATTTTTCGTTGTGTCTGTTGTACCATCTTTAACTTTTTTCTAAAGTGAAAGAGTAAGCTGACAAGCTTCCTCTAGCCATGGCTATAAGCTGGCCTTGAGTAGGGCCTCCTTCCTATGCAATTCTTCCACATGTGCCCATAGCTGCTTTCCCTCCTATAGCTTCGTGAAGCATTGCACTAGCACCAAAGTGCGTGCAGTCGCTTGGACCTCATCATACTATCATTGTGTCTCTCGGACATCGATGTTCAACTTATGTAGGGTCGGGTCCTCTTGCAAATTTGTCCATAATTCCACAACTATGTCGAACATTGTTGCACAGTCTGTGACTGTAGTATCCAATGTGTTCATACCATCCTTGATTGTAACTCCACTTTGCTTCTATACCTATGGCAGAGTCATTGGTTGCAACTTCAACTGCAACTCTGCTATTTTCATTTGGAAGTCGAAGATAACCCTGCCGACCTCATCCTTTGAGGTGCGTACCACAGAAGCCAATTTCCTTACTTTTTCTAAGGCTTTTGCCACCTCTGGTATGTTTAGTTCGGGTACTAACTTGTAGGCCTGCTCGATCATGGTCTCTAGGCTTTGAGGTCATGTCTGCAACTCATCCTTTTTCCTTCAGTGCTTGGGTTTTCTTTGCGAACAATTTTTCATTTTTAACCTTAAACTCACTTATGACAGTGAGGGCACGCTGCTTTCTAATCCTCAGTTCCTATGAAACCACCTGATGCAGCACATGGAGGGTCTGGAGTAGAAACACAGCCAAATTCATCCCCATGTCCTTCACTGTGTTGATCACAATGCAATATTCATTGGATTCTACACAAATGGACCCTTCCAGCAATGGTATAACTTTGAGGTCCACAGTCCATTCCAACTCTGCCACTATTCCGCTTCCCTGTGTCAGGATCATTTGTACCCCGCTCGCTTTCCCTACGCCTGCCTAAATCCTATTAGCTTGGATTTGCAACTCACATAGTCCTTTTGCACAGTTCCTAGTGTCTGCATGTACCATTGCTCAAACTACTGCAACACCTCAGTCGTTGTGTCTCTTATCTTGTTACCAATTTCATCAAGATCTCCTTTTGTTAGAACCATTGGGTTGAGATGCATCTGCTTGTCAAAATTATTATTTTTCTATTGTCCACCCGTCTGCTCTTGCCCGTGCCTCTTCAATGTGAAAGGAGTGCTCTGCTCCTCGCCACTGCCTCCTCCCTGCTTTGACAGCTCTTGCTTGTTAGTGTGTTGTGAAGCTGATTTGTTTCCTTCTTTGGTATCCTATTGTTCTTTATCAACTTACTCTTGGGTAATTTGCTCTTTCTCTACCCGTTCTTTTTCTGCAACTGCCTTAGCAACAACTTCCTTCTTCTTCTGCTCAGCCAAGGTGTGCATAGTCTTATGAGCCGCTTCCATACGCTTCTATGCAACTAATCTCTTTGCACCTTTGCTTGTTCGCACATCTAGCTCTGTGGGTTCGTACCATTCTACTGGACAATACCCCATGATCTCCTATATGTCCATCTCAGATACCAAATAGGGAAACTTGTGCCATACATGTTGTGGGTCCTTCTGCACTTTGATCGACACACTATGGAAGTCAACCTTGAACTCGACGTAGGCCATTAATTGTTCGAACAAGATTGGGGACAACCTTCGCCTTTGATTTATAACCATCTAAAGGTCCATCTCCATTAGGATCCAGAAAATTTTTGATTTCTTGATTCTTTCCAGATCCTTTATAGACCATAGCGAGGTGAACTGCACTACCTCAGGTAAATATTCCTTGTGCAGGCGGGAATGACTGTCCTCCGACAACCTCCAACCTACTAAAACAATAGAAAATAGCAGCCATGCATAATTATATGTCTTGATCTCCTCTTAAGCTTCTTGGTAGTTCATAAGGAACTCCTTGCATAGATATTTTTCCCAATTGTATTGGACACCCTTCGTGCATTCTGCTACAATTGACACTACCATCATCAGAACCTCATCTGTGTGACACTTTCTCATTATTTTTCCCGCAAGAATTTGGGTGGAGAACTGCACCACCTGATTCTAAATAGAGTAGATAGAATATTCACGTGACTTCTTAATAAGCCCATACTCTTCCTTCATCTTGTCTGCAAATTCTTTTTCCCCAGTTTTCCCTCCGAACTCCTTGCCAGGGTCCTTTCCTTTGTAAGGAAACTTTGTTATGCGATGGATTAACATGTTGGTTATTGGGATGGGGTCCCCAAGACGTAGACACCCATTTTTCGCCAGCACGAGGCGCTGGCACACACACATTGTGTTGATAGTCGATCTATGACAATGCGACATGCAGAGCATGTGTAGCAACCCTTCTTGCTCAACACCTCTAACCCACTTCATGGGCTCCAACTGCATAACCCTTTCTCTTCATAGTATATCTTTGTCATATATTTGCTAGTCACCAAATATGGGAACCTCTTGTGGTCTGTGAGGTCCCAATCCTCCATTTTCAACACTGGAATGTGCGCTAATGGAGGATCTTAAAATTCCACCTCTTCAAGAAATAGGGGTGTCGACACCATGAACTTCCTAGAATCAGGGTCTTTGGTAACCTTGGTCTTAACCTTCTGCAGAGGGATATACTCGGGGAGCCATGTGATAGGCTCAACCACTTTGGCATCCAATTCCTCTATGCCTTAGTATTCCTCCTCCTCCAAATCAACCACTGTCTTCGGTTGTTTTTCTTTTTTCTCCTTTTGGCACACCTTTGAATTCTTCCTTGGTGAAATTCTCACCGATACCGGCTTCTTCTGCTTCTCATTTGCAGTTGGTTGCTTCTCTTTTGTGGTAGATTTCTTTTCTTTTATGGCAGATTTCTTTCGCCTCGGCGACCTCAGTGCAGTAGGAATAGGGGTTGATGCTTCCATACTTGAACTTTCAGGGCCCGATGTGTCATACACAACAACTTCTGAACTTACAGCTTCGTTGGGGTTGGCAGTAGTCATTCGGTCAATGAATAACTCTCAGGATGCTATAGAGTAGTTTGCAAAAGATGGGCACATAATGAACTCTTCCCAGAACTTGTGATTCATAAGCTTCAGACAATAAAGCGCCTAACCAACTCTTAGAATGAAAAGTGTTCTTCGTTCGACCAACACGCGAAATTTATAGGAAGTTTTGAATTCAAATCCAATCGTTCCCCCCAAAATTTGATAATAAATGCATTCTTGGCGACATATCTCCAAAGAGTTTTTCCATAAATAGTGCCTACCTGCTCCTCTTAACTGATTTGTGGCCATCAAATCATGAATAGTAACTTCAATGGCTATTGTTGGACCCACCTGCGTGGCACCATCCTCCATAGCGCAGCTCATCCAGCACAGCTTCAAATGTCGTCGCCCTGTCATCCACTGCACAACCTTTCTACGTTGTTCTTCACCTAGTCAGGCAACATAGTTTATAGTCTCGCAATCCCTTGCAACTACCTGGATTACTAAGACTGTCCTACTATCATATAGTCATCGCATAGGGGCAGGATCCCCTGTATACAACTTTAGCCTACTTCTGTTAACTTTTCCAGGGAATGGTTCTCCATTCAGCTTTGTGAGATGAACTATGCAACCATCTATGATCTCCTTAACAATATACGACCCCAACCAGTGCATTTGAAACTTTCCGGGAAACTTCATGATCTTGCTTTCATTTAACAACACCAAATCATCTACATTGAATGTGCATAGCTTAATATGTCGATCATGTCATGCCTTCTCATGTTCCTTTTTCACTTGCTAGTGAAATCCTGCAAGGAAGTGATCTTCTTCTAACTCCATGATTGGCATGAGCCATTCATCCAAGGTCTCATGGTCTACCATCTCAGTCAATGCTGTAATCCGTAATCTAGGCACAATATACTCCATCGGCATGACTACTTCAATTCCATAGACCAACCTAAACGACGTTTGTCCTATCAACTTCTTACAGGTCGTCCTATAAGCCCATAACAACACAGGTACATGCATGTCCCAGTGATTCCTCTACACATTGCATACATTTGTCAATGCATGCTCTAGAATCTTATTAAAAGCTTCCATCGTTCCATTTGTCTGTGGGTGATAGGGCATGATCTTCTAATGATACACGTGAAATTCTTCAAGAATCATGTTGATCGTTTCATTCAAAAAATAGTACCCTATCACTCATCAAAATCTTAGGGCATCCAAACCTTGTTAAGACATAATCGAATAGAAACTTCGTAGCAGTGGTCATTGTACATTCCTTCACTAGTTGCACTTCTGCCCACCTGGTTAAAAACTCAATTACAGTAATGATATACCACGCACCCGTCTTCTTTCTTGGTGGTTGTATGGGACATATAAAGTCAATGGCCCATTTCACAAATACTTGCAAAAAAACTTGGGGATTTAAAGGAAATTCATCCCTTTGCGAAGGTTTCCCATCCTTTGACAAGCATCGCATGCCTTAGAATCCTTATGTAATTTTGGCCACCATAACCCAGCGTGGAAAATATTTTGTGTGGTCGCTTTCCTTGCATAGTGGCCTCCTGCCACTCCTCCATGGGCTTCAGCCAGGATACTAGCACACTCAAACTCTGAAACGTACCTTCGTAATATCTCGTCTGACCCCATCTTATACAAATGAATTGCAATTACCGAGAAGTTTGCAGCGTGAACTACTAACTCCTTCTTTTGTTGAGTGGAATAACCTTCCGGGGTTGTTCCCATTGTTAATAACTAAATAATATTGACAAAATGATCATCCACTATGTGCACCGCAAAGAGCTACACGTTTTGTAGTCCTTCTTCCAAACTACTTGGTTCTTCACCTATTTCAATCCTTGATAGATGGTACGAGCCTACATTCACCCTTCCAGGCTTCACAATCACTTCAAAGTCATACTCCTAGAACAATCGTAACCATTAGCATATCTTCCCCCCCAACACAGGCTTATTGACAAGGTACTTTAGCATAGAGTGATCTGTATACATTTTAAAGTGTCCACCCAACAAGTAATACCTAAACTTTTGTAGCGCGTAGACCATTGCCAGCCCTTCAAGCTTTGTGGTGGAGTAATTCTTCTCGACTTTGGATAAATTTCTGCTCGCGAAAGCTATCAGATGATTTATCTCTCCCTCACTTGTCTATGTTAATACAGCTCCTAGTGCAATGCAAGAGGCATCGACATGCACATGAAACTCCTTTTTCCAGTCCGAAAACACCAAAATAGGTGATGTCACCATTTTCACCTTCAAGACATCCAATCTATGCTGATAGTCTTCGTCCCAGAAAAACATATCACCCTTCTTTAAAAATTTCTCCATTGGCACAGTTATATGGCGTACGCATCAATGTTGCGCACAACTATTTCACATTCCTAGGGTCTTCCAAGTTCACAATTGCGATGATATTCACAGGGTCCACCATCAATCCTTGCTTACATACAACATGGCCGAGAAAATTTCCAAAAGGTACACAAAATATACATTTCTTCAGATTCAACACAATCTGATACCTTCGACACGTATCCAGCATGAGGCGCAAAATCGCAACATGGCGCTTCACCAACCCAAATACAGTTCAGTGATAAAAATATACCTCCAAGAACTTACAAATGAGCTTTTTGAATGTCGCGATCACTACCCGGGAAAATATTCCAGGCGTGTTCTTCAATCCGAATGCAATAAATGTATATTGAAAGAAACCTCACTCAGTGATGTAGGTTTTTTTTCTTCGATCTTCTGGTGCGATCTTTATTTGATAATAACCCGAAAAACCATCAGTAAACGGTGTCAAAAACGTATCATACACACAAGCGTCATTCAGCTTTCGAAGATCTACACATATGTGGATCTCTCCCTTCTGTTTCTTTTCTTGTACCACCATAGGACTTACCCAATTGGATCCTTCTATTTGCTCAATAATACCATCTTCCAACATCTTATCCAATTCTAGGCGCACCTTCTCCTTTAGTTTGGATTCAATCGATAAGGTCGTTTCTTACTAGTCTTTGCATCCGGTTTCAATCTAATATTCATAACACCTAAATCTTCGACAATCCATTTCAAATTTGAAAAATTAATTGGAAATAAGTCCTGGTACTTGCACAACAACTTAGCTATTATTGGGATGGGGTCCCCTGGGACAGTTTTGGGGTTAAAAACCCAAGTTTTGATGTAAATTTTGATGAAAAGATGTAAATTCTCTGCAATTTGTGGATGCGGAGCACATAGATAGTTAGAAGTCAAAAAGGGTTTTAACCCTTTGGTTACGTAAAGTCGAGTCAGTTTTGAGATCCACCCATGGTCTGCGGACCATGGGATTGTATATAAAAATATAAATAGGTGTGTCTTAGAAAGTCTAAGGGAGAGACGACAATGGATTCTTAGGTCTACGTCTGAGAAAAAGATCAAGAAAATAACAAGTAGATATAAGGGGAAAGGATCTGAAGCTAAGTGCACGAAGGCCTAGAGTAGGGTCCGCAGCTAAGTGCACGGACCCCTACAGTTGAGTGTGCAGTAAAATTTTGAGTTTGTAACCACATATTGAAGATCAATAAAGAAGACAGTTGAAGGAATTCATGTGTTTATCTGTTTACTTCTGTTATTTATGTTTGCGATATATGTTGTGATGGAATGATGTCTTTATGAAATAATAATGTATTGATGCGCGACTCTATTAGATAAGTCTTGCTAACTATACACAATGAATTTTAAGTCTTTATGCGAAGATCATAATACATTATGTTATGTTTAGTGAATACTTAAGTATATATGTGTGAACTCAGGCCTCGGGTATATTTATGGTACACTTAAGTGGATGATTCATCTATTAAGGCTCCACAAGAACCGATAGTAGACCTTCACGAAGGTCTAAAGGCCATTTAAGTGAAGTTTCATTACCAAGCCTGAGGGGCTTATAGATCTACGCAAAGGAAGATCTAGGGAAATAAAGGACATCACACTAATCTCTGGATGCAAAAACTTGGTTCCAGCATCCCCCCATACTACTTCATGTGAGATTTCAGCTTGCTCTATGCGGGTTGATGCAGAAAGGGCCAGTAGTGTAGGGTTTTTTTTGGCACAACTAACTCTGAACCTAGGTTAGGACCCACTAAGCCAACAAATGGTTCCATAGTCGGGATCAAGATCTGCATAAGGAGATGCGTGATGTCACATCACTGGAATCCGACCAAAAAAGAAATTGAGAAGTGGTTGGATAGGAAGATCCATGAATTTGCGGCGCAAGAGAAAAAAAATTCGCGCCTGTCGAAGGATAAGTGGTTAGACAAATATTTGTATACAAAAATACACGAAATTTTCTTCTCTGACTTCCCAATCAAACTATACGGGTGTATATCCAAGTTGGAAGACGGCAAAGGAAGGTGGAGACTTGACAGTCCAATAGTGTGGACTTCGGAGCTAGTGTGGACTTCAGAGCTAGTGTGAAGGTTGGAAGCCTCTGAAGACAAGATCATGTGCGCTATCGACCACTGGCTCGATCGAATTACAGGAGTATTTGTTATAGAGTTCACGGTTGATACCTAAGTCACCTATAGTGAAGAAGAGCGATGCTTCTTCAAGGGACCACCAGGCAAGTATCTAAGATCTCTGAATACCTGGATTAATATGCTCTTGTGTGAGAAACGGGTTATGCCATTGCCTTGATGTTCGGATCTACGTGAATTGGACAGATCTTTAGAAATCAAGAGAAAGCAGGTCCTAAATATAGTGATCCAGATTCAAACAAGAACACAACAAATTATAGAGAACCATAAATACAGAGATGCAACAAAAATAATACTTCATTTAATTAATGTAAAATATTGAAATATGCTTACAAACATAAATGAAAATAAAGTAGCTTGAGCGATGGTAGCTTATCTCTTAGGAGAGATGTGGCAGCTACTTGCCTTTGAACTATCTTAAAATGAGGCTCGAAGGCCTATTTATTGTTGAGAAACAATGGAAAACCCTAAACATCCAAATACCTAACCCTAGGAGGTGAAGCAACAAACTATGCGCCCCATTTTGGGTAAATTATTACATCAACTTCCCGGGGACGTAACTTTGGCATATGATCTCCATTTTATGTGCACAATACCTTGTTAGAAAGAAATATTTGAGGACTACAACTTTGGGAGGAGAAAAATTAGTCCATGGACCCACGTTTCTCCCATGTTTCCCAAGAAACGTCGTTTAGGGCCTCAAAACGGCTCCGAAAGTTTAGGACCCGAAAAACTGCTAAAAATAGTAAACTATGCTATAATTAAGGAAACTGAAAGAATGAAAGAAACAATGGTGGGGGTCCAAGTGGAATTGGTGGGTGGCCACCAATATCCACCTGGATCATTCCTCCCCCCTTAGGAAGCAATGGTACCCATTGTGTTGAGTTCCTCCATGAGATGAGGAAACTTCTGCTTAACTTGGTCCCTGGTGAGCCACTTGCCTTGGTGAAGGAGTTGGCCTGCTTTGACAACACGATAAAGTTGGATCTTCTGCTGGTGAGTGTGCTTGATCTGCATGTCCATGATTCAATCAGTTGCATCTTGTTCCATGCAATCTAGATTTAACTCTATTGGTGTGAGCTTCTCTGGAATGTCGAATGTGTCTAGTAATGGTAGAAAGTATGGCTGAAGGAAGTCCACATTGAACACTAGGTGCATGCCAAGGAATGGGGAAATTTTGAGCTCAAATGCATTGTCTCCCACAACCTTGGTAATTGTGTAAGGACCATATTGAAGTGGTCTGAGTTTCTGATAGGCTTCGGTAAGGCGTTCCTTTTGCAAATGCAACCAAACTTTATCAGGCCTGAAACTTGTGTGGCACCTGATGTTGATCATGTCGTTGCTTGTACTTGGCATTTGATTTCTCCAGAATGTCATGTAACTTCTGGTGGATATGTTGGAATCTACTAAATGAAGTTGTTTGCCTTATCTGTTTCAGACTAGACATGAGTCAAATCTACCTGAATAGATGCAAATGGCATGGACACATCAATGGGACATAGTGGCTGGAATCCCAAGCCCACCTGAAAAGGGTTGTGGCCATTTGAGCTATGGAGAGCCCAATTATAGTTGTGTTTAACATAGGGGAGGCTCTCATCCCATGTGCGTGGATTCTTTGATTTGTACATGCGCAGAATATGTACGATCATCCTGTTGACAACCTCTGTCTGGCCATCAACTTGAGGATGGAAGGTTATGGACTTAGTGAGTTTGGTGTCTAGTGTCGACCACAGACAGGACCAAAATTTTACTGAGGAACCTATTGTCCCAATCTCAGATGATAGATTGTGGGATCCCAAAGTGTACCCACACTCATTCAAAGAATAGTTTAGCTACGACTTATGCTATGATATTCTTCTTGCAGGCTGCCATAATGGCCATCTTCGAGAACTTGTCGACGACCAAAAAAACATAGTCATTTCCATGCTTAGTAGAAGGAAGGCCCAACATGTAATCCATGGAGATGGATTCCCAAGGTCAACTAGGTGTAGGCAATGAAGTATAGAAGCCTTGCTTCTTAATGGTCGGTTTGGCAATGACACATTCAATGCAGGATCTGATGTCCTTCCCGACATCCTGTCAAAGATTCATCCAATAGAAATACTTCTGCAGTACTACAACCATTTTCTCAACCCCGAAATGCCCAACAACCCGACTATAGTGTGCTTCCCAAATCATCTTGGCACACTCGCTTGAAGGAACACAAAGGTGACCCAGGTGGCATAACAGGGCATCCTGGAGGTGAAAGTCTGGAACATGCTGACCCTCCAAGAGTGTCTGGTATGTGTGGCCAAATTTTGGGTTTCTTTTGTAGAGAAGTGGTCAATCAGAAGTCTCGTGCCCACAAGAGTTGAGCATGGTGGTTAAAGCCATGATCGGTGGTCGACTGAGGCAATGTGCAACATTATTGGTGTTTCCCTTCTTATACTTGATATTCAAATGGAATTGTTTTAGGTATGTTGACCACTTCTAATGGTGATCATTCTACAACTTCCCTTGGGTTTGTATGAACTGCAGGGGTCAGTGGTCTGTGTGGATGACCGTTTCCTTCCACAAAATGTAATGCTTCCATTTTTGGCAATCTTGCATAATGGAATACATCTCTTTGTCGTAAGTAGGATACTTCTAGACTATGTCTGAAAGTGTCTCACTGTGATATTCCATTGGATGCCCATGTTGATTAAGGACTGCCTCAATAGCATAGTCAGAGGCATCTGTCTCAATCTCAAATGGTTGTTGCAAGTCTGTTAGTGTGAGAATCGGTGTCGAGAAAAGCTGATGTTTCATCTCTATGAATGGCTTTTGTTGAGATTTAGACCAAAATAATTTTTCTTTCGCTCCTCCCTTGGTGACTTAACTCAAGGGCCACGTGATATGAGAAAATCCCAACATGAACCTGCAGTAAAAGTTGGCAAGACCCAGAAATCTGTGGAGTTCTATCAGAGTGGTTGGAGATGGTCAATCCTGAATGACTTGGATCTTGGCTGGATCCACATGCACCCCTCGTTCATCAAAAATGTATCCAAAATACTGAACTTAGGTCATGCCAAAAGTTTATTTCTCCAAGTTAGCACATAACTTGTGTTGCCACAGTGTTTGGAGAACCTATCGGATGTGGTGGAGCTACTCTTCCCAACTCTAGCTAAAGATCAGGATGTCATCCAAGTATACCACTACAAATGAGTTGGTGAATTGCCACAAGATGTCATCCATTAACCTCATGAAGGTTGCAAGAGCATTCAACAACCCGAAAGGCATAACCAACCATTCGAAAAGGCCCTCCTTGGCTTTGAAGGTAGTATTCCACACATCAGAGGGTTCGATTGGTACCTAGTGATATCCTGACTTCAAATCGATCTTCCTGAGATATTTTGCCCCATTCAGTTGGTCCAGAAGGTCATCAATCCATGGAATCGGGTACCTATTCTGAGCAGTGACCTTGTTCAGTGCTCGATAGTCAATATAGAGTCTCCAAGTCCCATCCTTCTTCTGTACCAACATGATTGGGCTCCCACAGGGTGATGAACTCGATCGAATGTGACCTTTCTACAATAGCACCTAAATTTGCCTCTTGATTTCATCATTCTCTAGAATGAAGCACCGATAGATTGGTCCATTGGGCAGCAGTGCACCTGGGGTCATATCGATGGATTGCTTGACCTGGTAGTGCAGAGGAACCCCCACGGGGGAGGTCAAGATGTCTTTGTACTCCTCCACGACCTTGTCCATCTGTAGTTTGCGTGCGGAGGGGCCTTGTCTGGAGGTCATGGCCACCATCTTCTTCTTTCCTTGAGGGAGTATCATAAGGAAAACAAATTTCCCAGTTTTGGAAATGAGCTTAGTGCATTGTTTTGCAGGTAACCAAAGAGATGGGAGTAGGCGGTGCTACCTCTGGTATCCTATACAACTTATTTCCCAAAGTAATAATAACAACACGAGGCCTTGACTCAT
This sequence comes from Pinus taeda, assembly GCA_000404065.3. NCBI lineage: Eukaryota > Viridiplantae > Streptophyta > Pinopsida > Pinales > Pinaceae > Pinus > Pinus taeda. The sequence goes on from APFE031327580.1 coordinate 22,593, forward strand.
ACACAGCATGTCGCTTCCACAAGTATGGTTGGCCTAATAATACATCACAAACATCAAGGGGAGTAATGTCACATAATACCTCATCCATGAAAGGCTTGATGTTGTATGGAAGGTAACATTGTTGGCTCATGCGAAGATCCCATCCTTAGTGAAGCCACCCGATGGTGTACAGTTGAGGATATGTTGTGGTCAGTAAGTGCAATCGCTTCGCAACCTCTACCAAAATGATGAGGTTCTTTTAGCTCCCACTGTCGACAATGAATTGTAGCAGGGAGCCCTTTAGCCACATTTGGGAGTGGAAGAAGCGCTCCTCCTACTATGGATCTTCAGGTTCCTCCTTCTGGATCTTCGTGGTGGCAACAGTGGCTTTGGGCTTCGCATCGATAATCTACTTCCCTTTGTCATTCCCCTTATCAGGTTCTAACTCAAAATCAATACATGCATATGATTCTAAAGACTTTAGCTCATCCACCAGTGACTGCTTGGCCCGACAATCATATGTGTTGTGAGTGGAGCTCTTATGGAATTCACACCACTTTCCCATGTCCTTCTTTCGCTTCGCGGCATTGTTCTTTGCTTGTGGCTTTGGCGGGTTGTCCTGGGCCAACCTGCCCTAGCTTTGTCCTTTGTTCAATGGCATGGGGGGCACCTTTACCTTACTTCAGATTTGTAAATCCAAAGTCTCGCTTCTTTTGTTTAAACTTCTGCTCAATCTTGATAGCGTATCGGTATGTTGTGCCAAGCGAGGAGATGTCCAGGAACTCCATCTCATCCTGGATGTACCTGTGTAGGAAGCTGTGGTATTTGAGTACAAAATGCAACTTAGAATACTTAATACCCAAATTTGTGCAAAGGGTATGAAAAATATTGGTAAACTCTGGCACGTTTTGGTCCCTTCCCTACTGTAGCATGGTCCACTTTATGTATTTATCCTCATAGCTTCTGACAGGGTAGTACTACTCCTTAATGGCATTTCAGAATGAATCCCAAGTCAGTGTGGCTAAAAATAGTGAGGCCATACTTTCATCCTTCTACTCGCAGTAGGTTTCCCACCAGTCCTTGATGTGGGGGCAACTTTGAGAAGAGAGAAAGTAATCTTTTCCTGGTCGGAAAAATCATGAATAGAAAAATACCCTTCTAGAAAATTTAACCATTTATCTATAGCGTCTGCATCTATCTGACCCTCAAATATGGTAATGTCAAATTTAACTTGTACCTTAAAGGGTGTGGCACTTCCAGAGTAGTTGCTAGAAGTAGATGTGTTTCCCCTGTGCAGCTGCTGAAGGATCTGGGCATAGTTTTCCATCATCGAGTTCCTTTGTCACTCAAAGGCCTCTTCGAGCAAGATTTTGATAGGATCTCCTTCCCCCTTGTCTTTATTTTCATCTGCCATCAAAGGCCATCGATATTTGTGAGGCTAGTCTTGCAAAGGTCGACCAGTTCAAGCCCTAACTCCTTATATCCCGACCTCATTGAAGACATGCAAAGAAAAACAGAGAAAGAGCAGACCGATCTCATACCACTGATCTGGATTTAAACATGAATGCAACAAATTACAGAGATAACCATAAATACATAGATGCAGTAGAAATAATACTTCATTTCATTAATGTAAAATACTGAAATATGCTTACAAATAGAAATGGAAATAAACTACCTTGGGCAATGGTAGCTCATCTCTGAGGAGAGATGTGGCGGCTACATGCCTATGAACTATCTTACAATGAGGCTCAAAGGCCTATTTATTGTTGAAAAACAATGGAAAACCCTAAGCATCCAAAAACCTAACCCTAGGAGATGAAGGGCCAAACTATGGGCCCCGTTTTGGGTAAATTGGTACATCAATGTCCCGGGTTCGTAAATTTTGCATACGATCTCTGTTTGACACGCACAATACCTTGTTATAAAGATATATCTGAGGAATACAACTTTGGGATGATAAACATTGATCCATGGACCGATGTTGCTCCCACTTTTCCCAAAAAATATTGTTTAGGGCTTCAAAAAGGCGTCGGATGTTCAGGACCCAAAAAATTACTAAAAATAGTAAACTATGCTACAATTAAGGAAATTGAAAAACTGAAAGAATAATGGTGGGGGTCCAAGTGGAATTGGCAGGTGGCCACCAATATCCACCTGCATCATATAGCCTGTTGATTGGACCTCCTTTGAGTGATGAAGAGGGAGCGATACATTCCTCATCGCGGAGTGTTGTCCAATTGATAAGGCAGGGTTTTTCGCGGATACATCATCCACCACTCCACCTTCGCCTCCGTAGCATACACCTTTGCCCACATCTCCACCTCCACCACCGCTGTTCAACATGTCGATGGTTGCTTCTATTTCATGAATATGACTTTGAGGTGATTGTGATGCCAGGAAGGTTGAATGCAGGACCTGACCATCTGTCGAGGATCGAGATAGGTGATTTGATAATGAGATCTAAGACAATGAATAAGGCATTACAGACTCATGTGCATGGAATTGTCTATGTTATTTTATGCAATGGATTGATAAGATTGCGAAATACACAGAAAATGAAATAGTAAACGAAACATAATAGACAACACATAACACAACAAATTTAATGAGGAGTTACCCAATACTCCTGGGCTATATCTCCTAGTCTAGCCTTCAATGGTGGCCTCTATTATGTCTCCAAAAAAAGTTTTTACAATAGTATAAGCTCAATTTGAGACTCAATACACAACAGATATAATAGTAAGAGTTTGCTTGAACCTCTCAAGCTTTCTCTGAGTACATAGACTCTAGGAGCCACTCTCTGTCTTTGTCGTAGCTCTATCTCGCCACTGCCTTCAATACTGCCTCCTCATTTGCTCTCTGTCGGTGGCTTTAAATCCAATCTGGGTTGCTTGTTCGTTTCTCTTTCTCGACTTTCTATCTCCCGGGCCTCTGTCTACTCGAATCCCTCTTCCAAGATTACACAACCATTGCATAATTCCTAAAGGGGAGGTGGCCACCTATTTGGCAATGTAAGAGTGCCTCAGGTCCTTGAAATCCTTCAGAATCCTGAATGTAGTCGTTTTCTGCTAACACATGAAAATGCATTCATGACTATGAAATCCTACTAAAACACAGTTCATTTCAGACTTCAAAAGTCCTTAAATATAGTCTATTCCCTTATCGGGTCTGTCCCTAATCGTTATCGCAAGTTGCTTCGGCCTTGCTCCAAGGTTCCCCTTTGTATTTTTGAAATATGTTAAAATCGCGAAATTGCATTAGAAATGGCTTTTCTCCAGACTTGAAACAATATATAATAGCCTTAAAAAACCCTTTTAGGTCCAGTTTATCGCATCGGCACTTCACCCCTTGTATTTTGTTTAATGAAAGAAATACGCAAAATACATTGGAAATGCCTCTTCTGCGGATCTCAAATCTTATGCAATAATATTTATATAACCGTCGGGTCTGGGTCATCAGATCGTAGATGTGTATGTGCATATGCCCGCTCCTCTATGTAGCCCCAATTGCGATACCACAATGCGATTGATCACAATCGCACATCACGATAAACCCGGGCCGTTGTAAGTGCTCTTGTAATCTTCGATAACAATCCTATGATGCAACATGGGTCATCGATCTGCATGCTTGATCGACAGTCCTAGTTAACTTCGTCGATCGTCATCGCAAGTGGTATGTATTCTACGCCAATATCTGCTATCTGCCTGTGGCGATTGTGATTGTTGATCAGATTTGGACCGTTGATCAGCCATATCTGACGACTGCTGTGCATTCATTTCCTATGCCTCCAATACTCTGTTTTTTTCACGTTTTTCTCTGGTTTTTGCCTCCTGATAGTGTTTTTCGGCTATTCTAAGGTCTCTTGGCATGCGATTGTTTTGATCTTTGGCATGTTTTTAAGAGATTTCAAGACTTAGAGAGTGTTCTTGGATCCATTTGGATCATGCCTTCCCACTGAAGAGGCTTTTGGACCACCAAAAGTTGGTTTTCAAGCATCGCTTAAGTGAGTACAACTACCTCACTTGCCCAATCTTTATCCATTTTGCACTGCTGGGTTTTTAACCTTTGAGTCCAATTCTTAGGTACTCAACATCCCATCTGCATGTAGTTCTCACCTTCCTGTCTAGAACTGTATCTTCCTGCAACTCATTGAGATATTCAGGCAACAAATCATCAATAGAAGGCAATTGCCTTTGATCTTCGAGATCTTCAATTAATGAAGATTCAAGCAATCTTAAATTTGTTTCATTTACCACTGAATAGATGTGCATGTATGTTGGCAAATCAAGACGGAAAGAGTTCTCACCAATTTTATCAAGTACCTTAAAAGGCCCATACCTTATTGGCTTCAGTTTGTTTCCTTAACCTTGCATTCTATCTTTGCTGATATATAGCCAGACTTGATCACCAACTTAGAAGCTGTGCTCCACCCAATGTTTATCATGCCTTGCCTTGTACTTGGCTTGGCTCTTTTCTAGTTGTTCCTACACTGCCTGGTGAATTTCTTGGATCTATTCAATGAACCTGGTTGCTTTGTCCACATCACTATGTCCAGCAACTACTATGTCTTTTTCAAAGACAAAATCCAAGGGATACCTTGGTATAAAACCAAAACAGGTCTCAAAAGGAGATCTCTGTGTAGAAGAATGTTTAGCACGGTTGTAAGCATGTTGCACATAACATAAATTTTTATCCCAAATCTTGGGATGCTTGCTGCAATACACATGTTGACTACCTCTGTTTGGCCATCTGTTTGTGGATGAAAGGATGTGCTTTTCTTCAGTCTGGTGTCCATTAATTCCCACAGACTTGACCAAAACTTCCCAACAAATTGGGAGTCTCGATCAGATACTATGGAAGTGGGTAACCCAAAATACATCCAAACATGCTGAAAGAACAACTTCGTTGTTTGTTCAGTTGTAATCTACTTCTTACAAGGTATTAAAATACACATTTTGCTGAACCTGTCCACAATAACATATAAATAGTCATGTCCCTTTTTAGATTTTGGCAATCCCCCAACAAAGTTCATGGAAACACTTTACCAAGGATAGGAAGGGACTAGTAGTGGAGTGTACAAGCCTAGTTTTCTATTTTTGTGCTTACTTTTAGCACACATGGTACACCCTCTTACATATCTAGAAACTGTTTCATGCAGTTTTGGGCAATAGCAGTATCTTTGCAGCTATGCAACTATTTTACTTACACCAAAATGACCTGATATCAGAGAAGTATGTGCGTCCCTAATTATCTTAACTCTTTTAGTTTGTGGAATGCATAGCTTCCCCAAATGATACAAGAGTTGGTCCTTAACATAGTAATCCAATTCTTCTACCTTTTTTCCATTACTTAAAGCTGCATATACATCTTTAAAGTCTATATCTTGAGATATTGTTCAATATAGCTTTCACTCATTACTGAGTTATGCTTAACTATAATAGATGCATTTATGATTGGTCTAGACAACATATCTGCAACTTTATTGTGTATGCCCTTTTTATTTCTAATGACTAAATGAAACTGTTGTAGGAAACCCATCCACCTATCATGTCTTGATTGCTACAATTTAGTTTGTGAGTGCAAGTACTAAAGTGGTTGATGACAGTATGTATAAATGTTTCTGTGCCCATTAAGTAATGTTTCCACTTCTTCACACTCTGGAATAATGCATACAATTCTTTATCATATGTAGGATAATTAACTACTATAGAATTAAAAGTCTCAGAATGGTAACATATGGGTTTACCATGTTGTATCAACACTACTCCCATGGCATAGTTACTGGCATCTGTTTCAATCTCAAATGGTTGTTGAAGATTTGACAATGCTAGTACTGGTTCTGTACTAATTTTTTCTTTCAAGGTGTCGAAGGCTTTCTACTGTTTGCCTTCCCACTGAAACACCTTGTTCAATCCTGTTAAAGCATGTAAGAGCTGCAATTAAGGAAAAGTTAGCAATAAACTTTCTCCACTATTGTGCTACTCCTAGGAAGCTTCTAACTTCTGCGGCAGATTTGGGTTTAGGCTAGTTTACAATGATTGCAACCTTAGAGGGATCTATCTTCAATTCACCACCCCCTACAATATGACCCAAATAATTCAAAGATGTTTTGCCAAATTCACATTTTGATAATTTAAGATAGAGATTTTCTTTTTTCAAAACATATAGAGTCTGCTTTACATGCTTCAAATGTTCTTCCCATGTTTTACTGAAACAAGAATGTCATCCAAATATGCAATTACAAAATCATCAATAAAAGGCCTGAGTACATCATTCATAACTCTCATGAAAGTGGCAGGAGCATTGGTTAAGCCAAAAGGCATAACTAGCCATTCATACAACCCTTGCTTTGTTTTGAAAGTAGTCTTCCATGCATCTTCCTCTGCTACTCTGACCTGATGGTAACCACTACATAGGTCCAACTTGGAAAAGTAAACAACTTCTTTCAGCTGATCCAATAGATCATCAATGCAAGGAAGGGGATAACGATTCTTGATTGTTATTTTATTCAGTGCTCTGTAGTCAATGCACATCCTCCATGAACCATATTTCTTCCTCACCAACACGATTGGAGATCCACATGGTGATGTGCTTGGTCTTATGAACCCTTTCTCGAGTAGCTCCTGTACCTGCTTCTTGATCTCTGCATTCTCTAAAACGGATAACATGTACATTCTAATGTTAGCCAATGGAGCATCTTGCTGCAAATTAATATCATGTACAATTTCCCTTTTTGGTGGTATACCTTTAGGTTCTTGAAATAGGATATCATATTCTGAAGAAAAAAAATGCTAAATAAGCTTGTTGTTTAGAATCACAACCTTCAAATACATTGGTTTTATCAGGTTTCTTTTCCTTTACAACCATTAGTAAAAATTGCTTGCATGAATTTACGATTCTTTTCATCTGCCCTAAGTTTATGAGAGTATAATTATTCTTGAGTTTATGAGCTCTTACAATATATTTGATTCCATCTTTAACAAGTTGATAATTATTTTCGGCTCTATAGAAAATGGCTTTTCTATCATACAAGTAAGGACTTCCTAAAACAATTCCACATATTTCCAAGGGAATGATATCTAACTCAACCTCATCTACAAATGTTGACCCAAAAGAAAACCTAAGTTTACATTATCTATTCACTTGTAGCTTTGCTTTATCACATACCCAACCTAATGGATATGGCTTCTTGTGAGCTGTGGTTAGTAATCCCAGCTTCTTTACAATTACTTCATAAATTAAGTTTACTTGTGAGCCACTATCAAAAAAAGTATCAATCTTTTGATGCTTGGAAATAACTCGAATATGAAAAAGCTCATGTCTTTTCCTCTCATTTTCTTCACTATCAATAGTTTGGACATAATTACTAGTAGACGCTTTATAATTTTTACCTTTTATACCTATGGCTGCGATTGTTGTTTCATCACTTGAGTCTGACCCCAAATCTTTCTGTATAGCAGCAACAATCTTCTTCTTCTTGCCATCGAACTTCTTGGGTTTCAGCTCTAGATGCAAAGACCATCAATGTTCATCATCATGTCCATCCTTCTTGCAGTGAGTGCATGAAGGTTTGGCCTTTTGTACAACATTTGCCTTCCTCTCTTTCCATTTATACTTCCTCTTTTCCTTGTTTTTGCTTGCAGTGGGTTTTGATGATCCCCCAATCTCTGGGTTCACATTCTTGCCTCTAGCCTCTAGATGGGTAGCCTAGACATATACCTCATCTATGCTAGTAGGGTTAAACATGAGACTGGTGTGCCTCAAATAGCTATGTAGACCACCTATGTACTTTAGAAAAGTTTCAGGTGAGTCTAAAGAAATGCCTAGAATCAAAGCTCTTTTTCTAAATTCTTGGGTGTAGCTTTGTACACTTTGCCCTTTTAATTGCCAAAGATTTTGCCAACTCATCATGGCTTGTGATGCAGGAAAGTGTTCCCTCTGTGGACAGAGGCAACCCCTCTAGCCCTAGAGTGGGTCTAGTCACAAACAAGGACAGATCAACAATAGCTTTCCTTAAACTGTTAAAGTTGGAGGCCTACCTCTTCCGGTTGTCGATGGAGTTCCGTTGCACTGCTCCAGCTTTCGCTTCCTTCTCCTCAATGAATGATCAACCTGAAACAAAGCAAAGGAAATACAACAAAGCACGTAACCGGAAAACAACAATGAACTATTTACTCACAAAGTCAAGAAGTCATGAGCTATCAAGTACATCACATACAAGACATAGGAAAACATCATTGATTGTATTAATAATGAAATAAGAGCAAGCTTACAACCAAAGTCTTGACTTCACAAGCCTTCTCAAAGGAATCCAACTAGCATGTTCTTCAAGCATTCACTCTTTGAAGATGAATCTCCCAACATACAAAGGTCTCTCTCTCTCACTCATAATTTTGACATGAAATAGAGGGCACTTCATAACCTTCCCCAAGCTATCACCACTCTCACACTTATCACACTCACACCAACTATCTATCAAAATCACTAACAACACTGCTCAATCCAAGAATTTGCCAACTACCAACTAGCTGATCATATCAAAAGTGAGTGTTTAAATAGGAGAAGGAATCTCCATGAAAGGTGGAAGAGGGAGCTTATCACCAAGGAAGGTAGCACAATTGACGGAACTGCCATGCTAGGGAAGGAAGGGTGACACAAACTAGGCCAACAACCAAGTCTGGAGCCATCCAGAAGGCCGACTATTGGAACAAATTCGCCCAATCTAGATCATCGCGGGTACATAACTGAGCTTCAGCACTGACATCGTGAGTGAGCAGAGTAGCTAGTTAGATCATTGTTGGGCCTCAAACCTGCACTCATTCACCCATCCTCCCAACAGCCTTTTCCTACTCATTTCCTTCTTTTGTCATCATTTCCTTCATCAACTTGTTCAATTCATTGCATTATAGGACTTTTTAACATGATTTGCTAATTGTGCTAATGGTTGACTATTGGTTTAGATTTTTGGTTCAAAGTGCTGCAATTCCGCAACTGTTACAGGTTTCCGCAGCCGATCTCTGATTCCGCAGCCGATCCCAGATTCCGCAGCCATTTTCTTGTATGATATGATCCAGGTGTCTTCCAGAGAAAAGAGCCACATGGGCAAGTTGGTATGACTGTGTACATGGTACGTGTGCTATCAGCTCAACCAAACTGGCCGTCTACACCCCTGGTCAACGTGAAGGTAGCTCTGGTCAAACGACAAGGTTGCAAACGGTGGCACGGCTCTGCGTGTTCGGTTGGAGCACGTAAGTCACATCTGGCTTCTCCTTTAGCCACGAAGACTGCAGGGGACAAGGATCCAACACCAGATTTATTAAACCATGATGACCGTTCCCTAGATCCGTGCACGGTGCTGCTGAACGTGTCTTTTTCCTAGCTGTTAGTTAGCTCAGTTTACGCACAGGACAGTTGATGTTCTTGCTATAAATAAAGCGTTTCTATACGCTGAATAGTTAGTCGGGAATAGTTAATATTTTGTTGCTATAAAATCTGTTTTGAAGACCTTTTTATAAAGCGTTTTACGCTTCCCACTGTGTTTTGTTATGAGTTGATTTAATTCAAAGAAGATAGTTCTGTTTCTATCTGTGTAGCTGATCTTTTAATTGGTTGAAGTGGATGGAGGGCCCCTGTCTGCTACAACCATTGTATAGTATCTTTTAAATTTACTTTCCTGCATTCCTTTTTTTCTTTAATTCACCATGTATATTAATGTACAGTTTTGAATTATGTTGCTTTATGTTTTTTTTTTTACTTTTCATGACTGATCAGTGTGTTTTTACAACTTTGTTAGGAGCCTGGGATAGTGTGCTTTTCCTTCTTTTTAACACTAGTGGCATCTGAAGTTGTCCTATCTAAACTGCTAACTTTTGCTTCAATTTTCATTAGTTTCCTTGCTCAGTTAGTTTCCTTGCTTAGTTTACTTTATCAAGTTTTGTCAAGTTGCTAATCTCTTGATGGTTCTTTTTATCATAATTCATTAACTTTTATGGGACCAAAATATCATTTAATTGCAGCTTGGTTTATTTAGTTTTAGACTCATATTGCTAATTCACTCCTAGCTCTTTTTCACATGATCAATTTAGCTAAAGGCAAAATGTTAAGGGAGAATTAAGTAGTGTGATTTGTCACTTAATTTTTGCATTGCTTTAGATTCAATAGAGGAGTTAGAGTAGTGTTCTTGCTTTCAGCCGAGTTAATGTAGATGTCATTTTCATTCTTATCAGCAGTAAAGGTATTGGACTAGTGCCATTGGTCTTTTTGTTTGATGCTTTACTTTCATTCGAATCTTTAATTCCATTCCAAGTTATTGTTCAAATTTTCTCTTTAAAATTCAAGAAGCATTTAGAAATCGCCACATACACACACATTCACTCACTTGTTTATAACTTCATCACATCACATTAGGAAGATAAGTTAGACATAAACTAAAAACGACAAAAGGAACTAGGAAAGGCTGCTTAAGTATATATTGTACACTTCACTTCATCAGCTTACGAGCCCCAGGTTGACAATTTATGATAGCAATTTAGACAACACTAAGTTGACCAAACAACATACCAGCATAAGGCATCTCTTGTTGGTAACCTTGATATGGGTAAGCTTGTTGAGAAAAACCGGTGTAAGGTTGTTGTTGAGCAGCAGGATACATTTGTTGTTGTCCAAACCCAACATCGGCTTGTTGATCAGGACTTGGGTAAACTTGTTGTTGACCATACCCAGCATAGGTTTGTTGACCAAGTGTAGGATGAGGTTGGTATTACTGGAATTGCTTCTGTTGATATTGGGGCTACCAAGGCTATTGAAGTAACTTCTTGTTGTTGTTGATACAACGATTGTTGACTTAACGATTGTTAACCACAAATGTAAGCTTGACTAGGTTGAGAATACACTAAACCAGTGTAATTCTAAGTCATTCTAGTAAAAAGTAAACTATCCTGAGGTTGTTGGACTCCAGGCACAAGTGGTTGTTGTAGAATTGCCTCAGAAGGATAAATCTGTAAACCTGAAACTTGGGGGTCTAAGGTTAAAGGACCAGCTTGCACAGGTTGAGTTACGAAAATATGATCTTGTGACTATGGTAAAGTTGTAACAATAGGTGTTGTAGGTATGGATGAGACAGATTGCATAGGTTGTGATGGATACACAACCCTTGGTTGAACGGGCATTATTGGCCGCCACTGCCAAACAGTCATTCCAGGCTAGCCTAAAGACGACGAGATACTGACATATGGTTGCCCCCCAAAAAATGGAGGATAAGGAGATTGTGCATATTGCTCTCTGTATGGGGGTAGTCTAGTGTAAAGCAGATACATAGGATGGTAACCAGATGAACCAGCTTTATATTGACTCAATGGGTCCAATAGTTCAGTATCCATCAATGAGGAACCAAATAAAATTCCTGTAGAGGACATTGGTGAAGACCAAGGGCTAGAAGCAACACCTGAGTGGGTTCCAGATAAATATTGGTGACCCGATGGGATAGACAGAACACCATAAAAGTGTGACTCTGGTGTCGTAGTAAACATCGAATAGGTTGCGGTAGAAGATTTTACTGTAGCTACAACAGATGGTACAATCTAGGATGTTGACTCTGCCATAGTCAAATTTCCAAATAAATTTCCTAACGAATCAATGGGTGTTGGAAAGTAATCAAGATCAAGTGGGGTAGTAAAATGAGGAGCATAAGGATAAATATAAAGTTTAGTTCCAAAATGAAATGGAGTTTTGGGTGTTTCTACCTCAGGTTCCTCTTCTATTGAAATCAAACCGGGTGGAAGGATTTCATCGTCAGGTCTGTAATAGATTTCCGGTATTTGTTCCTAAGGTAAAGAGGAAGTCTGGACAGTTACGGATGTCTGAGGATTTACTAATCAATATTCTTCTGGTAAGGTAACAACTCCTGATTGTTCAACCTCAACATCCAAATGTTCTGGTAAAAGAACATGTTCAAGTTGGGCTTCTTGAATAACTTCTGTTTTAGAAGTAACTTCTATCTGAACAGTGATAGATTCAGGATTAACTATCGGTTGAAAAAATTTAGGTTCAAATGTAATTCCTTGTTCAACAACTTCAGGTCAGGAATCAACTTGTTGTTGAACAACTTGGGTTATCGTTTCACTAGATTCAGTCCTAGTATCCTCAGGTAATTGTGGAAATTCCACTTCAGTAATAGATGTACCAATAATTGTAGGAGTAAATAGAGTCACAGTACTTACCGATATAGGTGTTTATGGTAATTCAGATGAAGAACTCAAAGTTTGTGAAGTATTGGATTTAGCCAAATGAGACCACTTTGACCGGATAGGTGTAGCTTCAGGTGATAAAGTCAGTTTACTCACTGCTCTCCGCAAACGACAGGGTAAGGGTTGATGTTCCTCCACGATTGTTGATTGATTTTATTACAAAAAAGAAATAAATAAAAATGGGTAAGCTAGGCAAAAGGTTTACCGAGCAAATGTGAACTGTAGAATACCACCCAATGAATCGAGAAGTACGGGTAGGCAATCTCCCCGAATGTTGTGTTCGGTGTACACAATGTATAAGGAGGCTGACTCAGTTACCTAAGGGTGGATAGAAACCTAGTGTTGTCCTCCCATATATACCTAAAAGTACGTGGAGGCCCAATCTATATTAGCGTTGTCTAATACGAAACTGCACAATGAGAGTATTCCTTTATACTTTACATACTGTAACATTGCCCTATATACTCGAATGTACGTGGATGAGCTTAACATATGTGGAATGAGGTATCACACTCGAAAGGTATCGCAAACAAGTTCATGATAGCTGCTATGTTTTACAATGTCAGAACAAGTCTCTAACCTAGAACCTCTAAATGTTTTGCGTTAGGTGACAATGCTCCATTAGGTTAATTAAGGTTAATTTTAAGTTGATATTGATTAAGAATTTTCCTTTCAAGGTTCACCACGTGATGTCTTTGAAATTCCTAGAATGCAACTAATATGATAAGCATTCTTTTCATTCAATTTTAACAATGAAAACCTTAGCTATTATTTTAATCAAAGAGAAAAGAGCACATCTAATTAAATTTCCCTAAACTATTCCTTTGAGCACACTAAAAGTCTTTCAATGCACAATGCAAGTTTTTCTTTTCAATTCCCTTAATGTTAAAATGAGCAAAAGGAAACTAATGCACATACAACCAATCAATATTTTTGCAAGAACGAAGACTTTACGACAATTATTTCTCGAAAGAAATGAAGAATTTTACGACACTTTATTTTGAACAAAGATTAATAGATTATAAACCAAATTTGACAATGAATTGATAGTGATGAAGAAATAATTTAAGAAACACTAAACAATCAAGGCCAAAGTAGGGCTAGCAAAGGAAACACAAATTGATTTCAGAAGTACAAGAATTCAGCAAGCAAAAACTGAAGGAAATTTGGGAAAAGTCAAGTCAAAGGAGGGATTTTTTACCTAAGGAGGATCAATACATCTCTGAATGGGAGACACTACACTTCAGAGCACTGTCCTCAAGCCAAGGGTTCTCTGCAGCACTCTGTCTATTGACCAAACCTGCACTGGTGCCAAAGAGGCCTTCCTAGGGGCTTTTAAGCACAATTTTTACCAAAACAATCTTCAAAAAGGCTTAAACAAGATCAATGGAAGAAAGTAAAGTCTATTAGGGTGTACTAGGATGAAGGTAAGCTACCTGGAACGATGATCGTTCCCGAGTAGAGTTGCCAATTTTTTATGTGGAATTCTTCATCTACGGATAAGCACAATTTCCCTAGGTGGGTAGCTACACCTAGAACAACAAATTTAAAGTGCTTAAGTATTTTCTATAGAAGATAAATAAGACAAGAGACCTACTTGTTATCTTTCGCTTTCCCTTTGTCTCCTATGTATGGCTCCCGCTGCTCCTTCTCGAACTTAATCCACTTGAGAAGGACCTGCAATCATAAAGAGAGGACAAAAACCAATCAAAGCAAGAGATCTATCTACTATAAGCAAATGGAATCGAAAGAATTTACACATATAATAATCATACATAAAGACAAGAATATGGGAAAAGATGTAAACAACTTTATTAAGTAGAAGGAAGAGTTACAACCATGAAGTCCAATCCAATGTCACTGCTCCAGCTTGGGTTCCAACCAACATCACATCGAAAGAACAACACTCTAGCAACATAAAAATACTTTCTTATAATCTAAAACCTCACACCAATAATATCTCCTTACAAATTCTCAAAGTCCAACCCCTGATCACTTAGACGAGTGCTCAATTTATAGGAAAATGGAGGAGGTTTGGTCATAAATGAGGGTATTGAATGGCCTTCCAAACTTAGAGTTAGTTTCCATGGAGGAAGGGATGAGAGGATAGGAGGTTATTTAACTCATTCCCTATCCAATTTCAAGCTCAGAGGAGATGATAAGTGTGGGAATCTTCTAGAAGGTTCTAGAAGATAAGAATATTCCTAGAACCCTATGAGGATTTCGCTCAATCTCGCCCAACGCAGGTCAAAGTGGGCCTTAGTTCTCTGAAATGCACCTTGACATGGGCCTACCTACATTGAAGCACACTTACCCCTAACCAAGGGTGCGTTGGTCCCTCAAGGAGGCATTACTGGAGGGCTTCACGCCAAGAAACTCTCAGGGAAGGAGGCATTCAAAGTGATGACTTCTCTAGGGAATGTAGCAACTGGATTAAGGTTTGATGAGCCCTAATAGTACTGATCTAAATGTTGGGAATGATGTGCCCAAATGTATCTGTAATAGGGAGTAGCAATATTACTATAACAAGATTTGCTTTAATGTCAAGAAATTGTGGTGATATTTCTTATGAATGAAGCAACTACAAGGTTATACAAATTCATATCGAGAAAATAGTGTTGATGATAGGAAGAGTACACCATGATGATGATTCCATTTGGATTATGCTTGGGCATGAAGGAGGCATTTGCTGCACTCAAGACTGAGAGGCTAAGTATGTTGTAGCTACTTTGGTGAGCTATGAAGTAGTGTGGCTTTAGTAACTTATCACATGATTATTTAATTAGGTGTAAGAGACAACCATGATGAAAAGTCAAGGAAAATTAATATCAAGTACCAAGACATGGTACAGAAAGGAACAAGGTGGCTCCAGTTGAGTAGGTTGTTAACATTCTCATAAAGCCTATGTGCCAGGGAAAATTTTGTAGACTTCAAGGACAAGATTGAGAAGTTTTTACAATTTAGGGACAATCTTTAGAAGTTTTTACACTTTAGGTACAATCTTGAGAAGTTTGTAGACTTCAAGGACCAACTAGTTATAGGGATTTTTGATGTTGTTTCATCAAGGGGCAGATATTTTCCTTTGGTTAGAATATAGACAGGTCAAAGTATTGACTAGGGGTCATGTAATGTGGCAAAGGAGAATGGCCCTGAGATTATCCAGGCTTGGAGTTCTCCCTAGAGGGGGAAAGTGTGTGCCTTTAGCCTTGGGAAAAAGAGTTACCATTCAATTAACATGTAGGAATGGTAATAGCCCAAGGTTTCACCATACGTCACAGGGGTTGACCAAGTTCCACATGATGATTTGGATAAATGGTGAATTTCTCCAAGTGAGGATTTGTTGAGCATGATATTGGTGTAGGATTCTTTCCATGGGTAGTGTATTGACACATAAATATAGCTAGCTCATTCAACCTTTTCCTTAGGAAAATCATTCTTTGTGGGTCAAGCATGTTGATCAAAATTAGGAAGAATGGTCCTAGAGGCCCAAAATTACTCAAGCATAGAGTTGAGTGGTCACCTTTAAGCATCAAGCTTAGGATAAATCTCTAGATAGGTTGTGTGAGCGCATTAATAATCCTAGAACAAGGCCTTAAATTGATTTGGGATGAGAATTACTCAAATGGATTTAGTGTGTGCTTAGGTTTTTACCATGAGTAAAAGAGATTGACCAAGATGATTGTAACAAGTCATTTTGTCACATCTACTCAAAAGGAGTAAAAACGGGATCAATCAACATCCTTGAACACTCTATCATTATCCCTTTGGAAATCCCTAAGCATCACCTCTCTAAAAAGTCTGAGTTTTTAGGTCAATCAACTCAAAAACCATGTTTTTAGCCCCAACTCACTTTGCATGCCTATCCACCTACGATGGTTGTAAGTTGTGTAATTGATCATATACGCTAATTAGTGTAGGTTTCTCTACTCTACATGTGTGATGATTGTATAATTTTGGGAAAAATAAAAATATTTTCTAATCTTCTCCTTCCAAAAGCTTCTAAGGTGCTTTTAACCATTTACCATGGATAGCGATCTTGAATTCCTATATGATCATACTCTAATGGTGTTATCTGTTATTCCTATAGCTTATCCTCACTCATATGTGGATCTCAAGCCTATATTGGTAAATCCTAAACTACCACTTTCACCCCATAAATTTACTTCCTCCCATAGAGTCTAGGTTAGCTTTCAGATATTACTAGTGCCCTCATGTTGCTGCCTTGAGCTTAACGAATCATCATCCATTTATGCATTAGGGTTGAGTTTGGAGTTTTTATTTGTGGCAAGGAAGGACAAGATAATTGGGGAGACATCTACAAAGTCAACAACTATAAATAATTGTAACTCTCTCCTACTTACTACTACAAAAAACACTTTATTTTACTATACTTTTGTCATGTTGATGCTTATGTATTTCAATGCCATTCTCACTAATTGATTAGAGACATTATTTTATGTCATGCAGATATGTAGTTCTCTTTCTTGTTTTAGTCATTTTACAGGTTCCATTTATAGTGTTTGGAGATAGAATTGGAGCTTACAAGTGAAGAGAAGAGGAGGAATTACTACAAATCCTAGGTAGGTCTCTTTTTCATATTCTAATCTCTCTAAGGAAAACATAGACCGCTTTTACCTCCGTTGTTCTAGATCATATCACTATATCAAGGGAGTTCATTTTTGTCCACATAAGTGAATTTTCCATATGATAAATTGGCAACCATACTTGGGAATGAGATTTCTCTTTAGTGGTTTCCTTGGCCTAGTCATTTTTAACCTTTCAAAGCGACCTACATTGATTTGTTAAAATAGTTATTGACCTTAAGAGAACATAATTCTAAGCTTGATGGGGTTTTTTATGTCGTATTTTGAGAAAATTAGTCCCAATGCACTCTTTTTTCTGAGACAAAGCAACCTCACACAAAATTTACTATCTATAAGTGTGATGGTTCGCACTAGCACCCACTCTACACATGCGATGGTCCTGTAGAATGCAAGAAATTTCATTTCTATGCGTTGCCCTGAGATCTGATTTGATGCAGAAGGTTTTTCTGTGTCTCTGAAATTATTTGTGTCTCTATAAATCTATCACTGTGTTAACATTTGAATTTTTTTCCTTTGATGATATTTTGTTTCATTTTTCTTTCTTCTCGTCATTAGGGTTTGCAAACACTTGATCTTGATTACTGTTTTGATCATATTACAGTTTTAGTACATGTGAGATATTTTGATCAATGATCTAGATTCATTTTCATTTTCATTTCATTTTAAATTGAAAGGAAAAGAAAAGAAAAAAATTAGTTTCTTAAATTTTTTTGAATGTTTTTGCTTTAATTTTTGCAAATTGTGTATGAGTGTTAATCGCCTTTGAGTGTCATCTCTTTTGATCCTTGGAATTCTCATCCAGTTTTAGTTTGAGAATTATATTAATGAAGTCTCATATTTCATTTGATTTCATTGGGAATATCCTTTACTTTAACTTAATTGGTTCTTTGATTGCATTAGTGGAGAAAGGTACTGCTTTTCATAAGTAGTCTTGTTATATTTTTCTTTCACTAATTTTGAATTATCTTGTGCTTGTTTTGAAGAATTATCTACATAGGCTACATTTTCAAAGTTAGAATTCTCATTTTCACAATAGGAAAGGAAATTGTGCATATATTACATTTGTATACTTCTTAGGGGAATTGTGCATAGATTACATTACATGGTTTGTCATATTTTAGGGCTTTGAATTGAATTGGAATAGTACATTGAAATATTTGATTAGGAAATTCTTGTTTGTTGCATATTTTATTTTTACATCATTGTTTGTCTATTCCTTCTTGTAGATATATCTTCATTGAAAAACAAAAGACTTCTTGTTGTCATACTAGTTGCATCATAGGGAATTCAGGTGAATTCATAATGTGAGCATCAAAATTGAAACTTAATTGAAGATCAACTCTAAAATGTATCCAATTAACCTATGGATTATTTGGTACATTAATGACACATATAGAGGTCTAGGCTAGAGATGTGTTCCAACGTCTTTAAACATAAGAGTTGTAATTATTTGTCTGTGTAACATTCTAGGGGTTGTCAATATTCCATGTACATAAGTATATCAGATTGTTCGCCATGTACCTTTGGGTATATTAGGTGGTACTCCACGTATGAAAAGTATATCAAAATACTTCCTATCATGCATTACACATTAACAACACTACTATAGACTATGCTTCCACATACCTCTAAGTATATTTTGGAAGTCCTCGTTAGGTTGCTATCCAACCATAGGTAACCAAGTCATCTACCTTGTTTATTGTGATGCACTGAACACAACATTCAGGGAGATTTCCTGCATGTACTCGAAATGGTATATTGTAGCTCACAGTGGTTTGGTAATCCTTATATGTCTAGTTACCCTTTTTAATTTTTATTTTATGTCTTTAATTTCTAAAATAAATTAATTAACCATGGAAAAAAATCCTTACTGTGGGACAAATCCTTAGTAGATCTTAGGTTGAGAATAATGATGACAGTTTTTGAGTCTACCAATCAAGGAAACGAATCCAATGAGAATCCTAGTCTTTTTCCTCCTTTCATAAATATTGGTGCTCCTTATATGGCTACGTTGTCCCTTCCTGGCTTTACGATAGGTTTATCGGTATGGTTGTTTCCAATCTCCTTCCCTCCAAATGTCCAAATTAATTCTCAACCAAGTATTCCTCCACCTGAACAACATCAACCTTAAGTTGATCCTAAATTTTACCCTTTTCCTTCTTCACCTATTGTTTCTTCATCCCTTTCTTCCTTCCTTCCAAGTGAAAGTCTTGATTCTAGTAACTAGGAAGCTAAGGAGAAGAGGAAAAGGACGATTAAGAAAAAGAAAAATAAGCAAGGGGCAACCAAGCATCCATTGCTATGAATGAAATTGATCTTAAGAAACTTTCCATCAAGCCTCATAAAGTTAAACTACCTTGTATTTTTTGTAAGGGTTATCACCTTCTTAGAGATTTTCTTGGTATTCGCTAGGTATTAGAAGTGTCATCTAAAGGCTGACATCAACCCTTGTCATCATCCTTTGTAGATCATGTCTATGATAAAACATTAACTAGTGATAGTAAGGTCCATGGGAAAAAGGGTAAATTAAAGTTTCCTTGTAGGTTATGCAAAGGGAGTCATCCTATTCACCTTTTTTCTTATCTGGATGAAGCATCCGAAGTGTTGGAGAACCTTATATCTTCTTAGCCTCGACTTTTGGTTGGTTACCAGAAGTTTTCTCCCAATCCTCCACTAGTTGATGAAGTGATTGATATAAGTCCAATCAATCCCACTCTCTTTGGACATGAATCCCATTAGTCCATTCCCAACAAACCATTGGTTGAGAAAATGTTCGAATTGATTGCACCTTTTGATCGTACTTTTCCCGTAGAGAGTGAGGTTCATACCACTCATGCTCTTCTTGTTTCTTCAAATCCTGTCGAACAGGGGGGAATTTCTCATCTCTTCATGAAATCCCCTTCAATTGATGAATCACTAGGTAACACTATTCAATAGGTACAAGTAAGTAAACCCATTTATAGCATGCCACATGTGAAAATTAGTCAACCTGTTACAGGAGTGATGCAAATTCCACCAGGGCAATCGTTACAAGGAATACACCAAACTCTTGTTAGCCAAACAACAACCATGCAACATCCTTATCTAGGCCAATAATTCCAAAGTCAACCTTTCCAACAATATCAAGGCTTTCCTAGGACTGGACAACCTGGTATGGGTTATCCTAATTATCAAAACATTTTGTATCAAGGTAGCATGCAAATGTCAGTAGCCCAACCCATCTTGTCCTATACTAGATATCCCTCAACAATAGTTAAACTTCCCCCACAAGGTTACTGAGCTACCTAAGGTTTGGAGAAGAGTTTATTTTCTTGTGTCAAGCTTGTTAAAAAAAGAAACAAGTTCTTGGAGCAAAGGTTTTTTTCTTATGTCAAGCTTATTAAAAAATTAACCAAGATGTCATGAGCATAGTTCTTTTCCTATGTCAAGCTAGTTAAAAAATGAAGCATATCTCTGTTCAAGTCGATTATTTCACTTGATCTCGTAAATAAACCTTCATTCTATCCATCTATTACTAACCAATAGTCTACTTAGGTGAATGAAATGAATCTTTGAATTCATGTTCCTAGAATTGAGTCATTATGCTAGGGACATGAAACTTATCTCAAGCATAGTTTCTCCCTTGTTTCCATCTTGCGTAAAAATCAAGCCACTCTCAAGCATAATTTTTCTCTATTTCAAGGTTCTATAAGAATAAAAGCACCTTCAAGCATAGTTTCCCTTTGTTTAAAGATCTTGTAAAACTGAAACTACTCTTAAGCATAGTTTTTCCTTGTTTCAAACCTATGTAAAAATGAAACCAAATTCAAGAATAGTTTCCGATGTTTCAATCTTGTGTAAAAGTGAAACCATTTTCATTTTATCCTGCATGATTTCCATTTTCGTTACCATTTTTTTCCATATGAGCCTTGGTTCTCTCTTTCTATTGTCACCATTTGTTGGGCTGATCATATGCTTTCCCTTGGTTTTTTATGCTTGCATGGGGAACTGATCCAGTGAGTGGTCTTGTTATCCTACCTCTTGAGCTCTATATGCTTTTGGAAGTTCTATCATTATGAAACCAATTTCTACCCCTCATACCACTCATTCCTTTAGGAGGAGTCATCTTTCACCTCTTTTCAAACTCCCAAAACATGAAAAGACTACCGAGCATTCGTATTTTAAAAATCATTAAAGTAAATGAAAATATGTCTTCCCAGTATAAGTTTAACCCTTTTCTAGTCTAGGATAACCTGTTTACAAAAAAAGAATAATTTAGTTGAACATGACTAAAATTTTCTTCGGAGTATTATTTTCTGCCTTTTCGGAGTCAAGGGACTAAATTTATGAAAAGGAACCTTTGGATTTTTTATTTTCACCTCTTTTTGAAACTAACTAAACATGAAAAAGGAGTCAAGTTATACTTTCGCTAGACTAGCAAAATTATTAAACAACGACGAACTCACTAAACATGACAAGACCGAGCCACTCCTTCTCATGGTTTTTTAAATATACTCAGAAGGATTCATTTGAAGGATGAAATTATAGATCAAGCATATGTTGTCCTCCTCAAGATTTTCAAAAATAAAGAGGTGCTGGCCAGAAATGGTTGCAGAAATTGTGAAGCAGGGTACTTAACTTATTAATGGTAGTAAGTCACTCTTGAACATGGAACTCCTTCACTTCTTCTCTGTATGTTTTGGGTTGGAAAATTTTATTTCCTCTTTGGTTAATCATACCATATCAAAATCCTTCATAATTGGTTTTGAGTCAATGTTGCCAACTCCATAAAGTGTCATCGATATGTTCAAGAGAAGTCCTTCAATTAAAATTTGCTATAGTACCTTAAGCCTTACTTCATGTCTTTCGTTCCTAAACCATCTCTTCATCAACATCATTCTATCTCAAATCTTGATACCTATTTCATTTCGTTGATGGGGGATACATGAAGGCCCTCTTATGACCTGTCACTTCCTGTCGACGTCATCTCATTATCCAGGAAGTTGACTTAGAAACTCTTTTCAGTGCCTTGGAAATTTCATACCTCAATGGAAAGTTTCCTCGCTTCCAGTGATGGTTCCTCATCATTGGCATTCGACCGAAAGATTTTGTGTGGTGTTTGACATTAGCTCATTTATTCACACCACATAGATTGTACTATTTGAGAGACATTATCATTGTCATAGGTTTCTCTCTCATTTGTTACTATTTTACATCATTGGCTGATAATTAGATGATGTCTACCATGCTCGACTCTAGTCATTTATTTTCATGGTTGGACTCATAATATCAAGTGATGAGGTAGAAGAACCTGAATCTAGTTCCATCCATCTGGGATGTGATTTCAGGATTCATAGAAGATTACAAAGCATGGTGGCTATGATCATTCAAGACAATTATCTAAGCATGTGTCCACACTCTCTCATCTGTGGATGAGATTTCTTGGTCATTGTACATGTATGTTGGCTTATACACTGAGTATCGATATGCATACCTCAATAATGATATCATGATGATAATATGTATTGTAACAGATTAAGATATCAACCTAATTTGTTCTTGATCCAGACTTGTTACAAGGTAAAGAAATTCAATCCTCAACCACTACTTCTGACTTTATACTTTAGGTGAAAATCTGTTACAGATCATTTTGTCACATCCACTTAAAAGCCCTAAAAACCAGATCAATCAAAATCCTTGAACACTTGGTCATTATTCCTTTGCAAAGCCCTAAGCATCACCTCTCCAAAAATTATAATTTTCTCAGTCAATCAACTCAAAAACCATGTTTTTAGCCTCAACACACTTTGCATGTTTGTCCACTTGTGATGGTTGCGAGTTTGATAACTGAGCATATACACTGATCAATGTAGGTTTCTCTACTTTGTAGGTGCAATGCTTTTAGAACTTAAGAAAAAATAAAAAAATATTTTTGAATCTTCTCCTTCTAGAAGCTTCTAAGGTAGTTTTAACCATTTACCATGGATAGAGATATCAAATTCCTATATGATACTAATCTAATGGTATTATCTCTTATCTCTAGAGCTTATCCTCCCTATATGTGGATCTAAAGCCTAGATTGGTAAATCCTAAACTACCACTTCCACCCTATAAATTTGTTGCCTCCCATAGAGTCTGTGTTGGCTTTCGGACATTACTAGTGCCCTCACGTTGCTACCTTGAGCTTAAGGAATCATCATCCATTTATGCATTAGTGTTGAGTTTGGATGTTTTCTTTGTGGCAAGGTAGGACAAGACAATTAGGGAGACATCTACAAACTCAAAACCTTTAAATTGTTGTAACCGTATCCTTTATTTATTAATACAAAAAGCACTATGTTTTCTTTATACTTGTGTCATGTTGATGCTTATGTATTTCAATGCCATTCCGACTCATTGAATAGAGACATTAGTTTATGCTACATGGATATTGTAGTTCTCTTGCTTGTTTTTGTCATTGTTGCAAGTTCCATTTAAAGCGTGTGGGTCTAGAGTTAGAGCTTACAAGAAAAGAGAAGAGGAGGACTTACTACATATTCCAGGTAGGTCTCTTTTTGGTATTCTAATATCTCTAAGGAAAACATAAATATTTTTTCCCTATGTTGTTCTAGATTAGACCATTAGATCTCAGGAGTTCATTTTTATTTGCGGAAGTGAATTTTCCATACAACAATGATGATAAAGTAGGAGTAGTATGTATACCATGGGTTAGAGATGCTAACCAAAATCATGGTGGCTAGTTGATGCTAATGATGTACCATGGGTTGGAGTTGCTAACCAAAATTAAGGTACCTAGTTGATGTTATTGATCCACCATGGGTCAAAGTTCTTGACCAAGATTATGGTAATCAAATGATGTTGATGATTATGATGTTGTTTTAACTTTTCTTAGATAAATTTGTTAACAAGAGAACATTTGGATAGTCATTATGAATACCTCCATAGCTAAGAGTGAGTGTTGAATTTTGTAGCTATGGTTAGTCTTCATAATTAATATTTTAGCCCTTGAAATACATGTAAAGATAAAAATAAGACATGTTCTTCATGTCCGTTTCAAAAGAGAAAATTTTGTATTTTGAATTTTGAATTTTTTGCTTCAAGATAATCGAGTCGACACTCCATCAAGTCAACAATTCAACTCGAATTGAAGTGACACCCATTCAGCCTCCCAAAAGACTATAATAAGGTACTCAACCTTCCCCTCTTGAAAAACAATCTGGATCACTCATTATCTATTCTTTAGTTTATCTATGCGAATGTGAGAGAGAAAAGGAAGTTTGGGTGATTGAGAAGAATTGTGCATAAGTCACATGAAATAGAAATGAGTAACAGGAAGTGCACATGAGTAACAAGAAGTTTGCATGACTTGTTAGAGCTCAATTTTTTGGGTAGTTTGACTAGGGTTATATTGTTGGTCAATTTGAATTTGTATTTGACTAGAAGCATTATATGTATCTCTTGTTGAATTGAAGATTTTCTATAAGGAAAAGGTTGTTGGGTTTCCCCCCCAAGTGGGATTTCCCATGGTAAATCTTGTGTTGTCTTTGTCAATTGTTATCTATATTGTCCTTCTGCTTCTATGGTTGAATTCCTGAAGGGTAATTTATTAATGATAAACTAAAAGTGCTAAACTATATCATTAGAAGTAATTATCACTTTTCAAAAATTAGTTATCGTATCTATTTCACTTGAAAAATCAACACTTTCATGTCTAGATATTTTCCATATTAGATTTTTTTGGGAGAACTCTTTCAATTGAAAGTGATTCAATTGTTGATATGGTTTACTATATACATTTTTGGCATTATTTCCAGAAGTTCCTGAGAACCCGTTGTTACTGGGAAAAGTAGTGTCCATTCAAAGCTGCTAGTCCCACTAAGACGGGTAGCTATCTTAGAAACAAACAAACTTAAGTTACTTGTGTTTTCCTTTATGAGAGATAGATGAGAGAGAAGCAGCGAGTACCAACCTCAGTCTTTCGCTTGGCTTCTTTCTTGTTTCCTCTCCCCTTTGACGTAGTTTTTCCACTCTCTCCTCACTTGTCCCGCTTCAAAGAACACCTGTAGAGTCAAAGCAACATAATATCATCAAAGCATAGAGATCTATAACAATAAAAAATATAGGATCAGATGTATATTAACCATACAAATGCATACATCAATACAGGATTCAGAAATATACAAGAATATGGAGGAAAGCTCAAATAGCTTTGTTGATAGAAGTAGTAGAAGAGAGGATTACAATCCATTGGTCTAACCTAGCACCATCCTCCTAGCATGAAATCCCTCTTCACCTCATGAAAAGATAGATCACCTAACAATACAATGTTGCATAGAGAAACCAACAACACTTCTTTACGAAATACAAAATTCCAGCCTGTGGATCTCGAGGATGAGGGATTCATATATAGATATTTGCAGGTGGGTGAGTCAGCTTCTGGGATTTTGATTAGTGTCATTTCTATGATAGTTCTTGGTTCCACTTGGAGATTTCATGATCTCTTACTCATCCCAAGGCGAATTCAGAGAGGCAAGTGTCAAATGGGCAATTTCTAGAAGACTCTCTGGGTTTCCACCTAGCCAACTGCCTCTGCCATTTGTCTGCTCTCACTCATCACACCCTACAAAAGGGATTTTTAATACGCATCACACTTTTTGCATGTAGCAGGTGAGAGGCATCACATCCTTAGCACTGAGCAGTTTGTATGGTCCAGTTTTGACCAGTTCTGAGTAGTTTTTCAGGGAGAACTTCTCGGATATGATGTAATCAGCTGACCTTGTTCCTTTAGGGTATGAAACAACACTTTTAGGGGCTTAGAAGCCCTTGGTTTATGGACATATGAGATTGGGGTTGCAGTTCCCAAATATGTCTATAATAGTTTCCTCCTAAAGCATGAGGTCGTAAATCTTCTGATGTCGGGTTAAATGCTTTATCATGAGGATCTAAGGTTTTTCGAACTGGAAGGTGACCTGTAATAAGATACAATATAATAAATTATCTTCACAATATTTTCATGATCTAGCTGAGGCGGGAATTCCCATGCTCCATTTTATAAATTCATTTTCATGTACATATGACAGACAACCATCTGTGTGACAAACTAATGATTCTGGTAGAGCCATCATCCTTTGGCTTGGATGATTACCTGTGCAACTATGATGTACATTTGATGTCTTTATTTTCATACATATATCATAGCTTGGATGGATGAAACTAGATCCAGGGTCTTCAAACTTGTTCAATCTTTGCCCGAAGTACAAGTCAATCCATGTCAAAAGATGTTCTGATGTCGAACATGGAAAGACATCACTTGATTACCAGCCAATGATGTAAGGTGTTAACATGTGCGAGAGGAATCACCGATAATGATGATGACCCTCAAGGTATTGCACTACAATTCGCATGGTGTGAATACATGAGTCGATGTCAAGCACCATGCAAAATATTTCGGTCGAAGGCCATTGATGTAAACCTGTTGCCAGAGGTGAGAAACTTGCCATTGAGGCATGCAAGGTTCAAAGTACTGAAAGGGTTGTTCCTAAGTCAACTTCTTGGATAATGAGCTGATGCCGACAAGAAGTGACCCGTCGTAGGAGGGCCTTAATGAATCCCAAATCTATGACATGAAATGGAGCAAATGATTTTGTGGAGGTAAAAACAATCTGATGATACAAGGTTCAGGGTGGGGGTCATGAAAGAATGAAGCGTGAAGGTATTGCAGTGGATGAGATGTTAGCTGGGTTGGTGAATTCTTTGAGTGACTTCTCTTGAAAATATCGACAACACTGAAATGGATTGGTAGTGTTAACCCCAAAAATGGATGGTGTCATGCGGAAAGAGTTATTTTTGCAGACAAACCTAACCTCCCTAGGAGTCTAAGACTCTCTAGTGACAAACAAACCAAACAAGAGCAATCCTTCTCTAAACACACATTATTCTATGAGAACTCAAATGTTTTCCGATCTTACCTTAGGTCCAACGCTTGTTGTAGCAGTCCAGCCTTGCTGATCCAGATGAGCTCCTCCTTCACTTTAAGACCTTCATACACTAACAAAGCAAACGATTACATAACACCTGAATATTTCATAAAACAAAGCATATTCATCACATAGACCAAGGAGTACATGAAATAATTCATTAACAACAAATCATTGAGAAGAATGGACTTATTTGTTTTAAGGAAACAAAAAAGGAACCATTACAACCTGAGCCTTGGTGTTGTGCAAGCTCCTCCCAGGGTCCAACAAGAGATTTCCTCTACTTTGACAAGCTCACCCACTCCCAATATGGCAACAAGGAAGGATAGTGATCTCTTCTCACAAGTCAACAATGGAAGTCCTAATTCCAGCAACATTTACCCTTTAGAATGTTCAGCTTTCAACCTCCCCTCCTTTGGCCCAATGCCTGTATTTATAGTATTCTTAGAGGAGGTTATTCAGTTCCAACATCAATGGGATACTCCCTCTTTTGGATGGGGTAGCTCCTCTCTTGATGGGATAAGCTCCTCTGTCATAGGGATGCATGAACCATCTGGAGGCGCTCAATACACGTCAAACACTCTTCTAGAAGGCTCTAGAAGTGACCACAAGTAACTTTTTAAAGATGAAACTCGCGCCTTTTGACCTTTACAGGGGTACGCACCCATCCTTTAGCTTACAGAGCGTACAAGTACGCAGGTACAGTGTATTTTGAGTGCGTACACGCAGGCAAGGTAGAGAGAACCTGTGTACCCAGAGATAAACATGTTTTAAAGTGACTTTATCTCTTTTTGAAGTTTGACATGAAGAGCAAAGGTTTGAGGCTTGACAAGGAGGACAAAATGGCTATTTAACTACAGATAGCCATGGTGACAAATTTCAGTGTAACACCACGGATACCGAAAGGTTCCGCTAAATGCGCGACGATTAATCCTAATACTAGGGCCACCCAGAATTACTCCATTGTGGAGGATCTGGCTCAGATTCTGTGTGCTATGTCTACTTTAGAGGTTCTCCAGTCGTGTCCGGCTTAGAGAAGTGCTTTACTTTCCGCAATTGGGGCAGTAGATCCAACTAATTCTTTGGTGCTCACTTTCGACATGTTAAATGTCAAAAAGTGACTCCCTCATCACATGGCTTTTCAAATAAAGTCCACATACCGGAAAATTAACTTTTTTCGAACCGTTATTGATGAAGGTGCTTCCACGTGCGTCATGTCGATGTCATGTTGGAAGGCTATTGGATCGCCTTCGGCCGTTCCTTCACCTACCGTCTTGACTGCATTCGATGGCCATTCTCATAAGCCGCATGGGATTGTCCCGGCCTTTCCTATATGTGTTGGGGGGAAGGTCATTAATATTGAAGTAGAAGTCGTAGATGTTAACCTAGATTATAATCTCCTCCTAGGAAGAAACTGGGTATACGAAATGGACACCGTTGTTTCAACTCTGTTTCGTGTCATTTTCTTTCCTCATGAGGGGAAAATCGTAAAGGTGGATCAATTAGATTATTCTCCAGTTGATCCTCAAGTAACTTCCGGCTCTACTATTCCTTTAGTGGATAACCCTCGTCCGCCTACTGAGAATCTAGGAGTAGGGATGTATTCCTCGTTGATGGGTACCTTTGAGTTTCCCTCCCCTATCACTAAAATCAATGTTATTTCATCATCTAGAGAGTTTTCTCGAGATGGGTTCTTTCGAACTCGTTATTTTTCAGACCCCTGGACCTTGCCTTCACCTATGACCACATTAGTTGAAGGACAAGAGAATGGAATGGCATTTCCTATATCTGGAGCTGAGCTTAGATATCAGTCTATCGTGAACTCTGCAGATGACCATTCTACTCCTTTTTCCGAAGAGGAGTTAGATGGCGATGTGGCCCCCGCTTCGAGCCTTGACTCTACCTCTGCTTTGGACTGCTTAGATTCAGTTTTACCATCGGAAGAAGAAATTCTTGAAGCAATGATGGGTATAGATTGACCTTGGAAAGATTTACACCATCATTCATACTTTCTTCCTCCATTGCAGGAGGTAGAATCTAGATTCTCCGAGCTCTGTTCTAGTGATGTTTGTACGGTGTCAAACCCTTTGGCTCCAGCACACATTCGTGCCAAAGGTAATATGTTGGTGATTTAAAAAACAACACCTATAAACATCTCTAGGGACCCTAACACAATAGAGAATCTCTTCATTGGAATTGAGTGTTCCCCTGAAGAAATTCAAATTTACACCGACTTGTTCAAAGAGTTTCGGGATGTATTTGCTTGGTCTTATGAGGAAATGCCTGGCATTGACCCATCTATAGTTCAACATGAGATCAAGACGTATGAAAACGCCAAACCTGTCTGTCAGAGGCTTTGGCCGGTCAACCCTAGGAAAGTAACAGCTATCAAAGCAGAAGTGGAGAAGCTGCTAAAGGTGGGTTTTATATACCCTATTCCTCTTACTGATTGGGTTTCTAATCCAGTCCCTATAGATAAAAAGCAAGGAACAATCCGAGTATGCATCGATTTTAGGGACCTAAACAAGGCTTATCGTAAAGATAATCACCCCACACCATTTATTGATCAGATTGTCGACGAGTGTGCGGGTAATGAGATTTTTTCCTTCATGGATGGATTCTCTGGTTATAATCAAATTTCTATCCGTCCTGAAGACCAGCATAAGACAGCCTTTATATGTCCCTGGGGTACCTTTGCATATAGAAAGATGCCTTTTGGTCTTAAAAATGCTCAAGCTACCTTTCAGCGGGCCATGTCATATGCTTTCCACGACATCAAGCATGTCATCGAAGCGTACTTAGATGATCTCGCTGCTCTTTCTCAAAAGAGAACTAATCACCCTAGCCACCTTCGAATGGTTTTCAAACGATGTCGTTTTTATAAAATCCGGTTGAATCCCAACAAGTGCATTTTTTCAGTTATGTCCGGTCGGTTGTTAGGGTTCATTGTGTCAAATGAAAGGATTCGGGTTGATCCCTTCAAGGTTGAGGCAATAGTTCGGTTGCCTCCCCCGTCCTCAATTCGTCAACTTCAGAGTCTTCAAGGGAAGGCTAATTTATTAAGGCGTTTTATAGCAAACTATGCCGAGATCACCAAGGGATTCATGTGGTTGTTACGGAAAGGAGTTCCATTTGTATGGGACGACTTTGCTCAACGATCATTTGATGCTTTGAAAAATGCATTAGTCTCTACCTCGCTTTTGAGTCCACCGAATTATGGCAGAGACTTCCTTTTATATCTCGCGGTAGCAGAATCAACCATTGGTATGGTTCTGGTTCAGGAGGACGATGCTCTCACCGAGCACGTGATTTATTATTTGAGCCGAGGCTTAATAGGCCCTGAACTTCGCTATTTTCTGGTGGAGAAATTGGCCTTCGCAGTTGTCCATGTTGTCCAGCAGCTCCGTCATTACATCTTGCTACGCAAAACTTTTTTCTTAGCAGCGGGCAATCCATTTCAGTTTGTCCTGAGTAGGTGAGTGATTGGGGGCAAATATAATAGATGGATAGTCATCTTGCAAGAATTCGATCTTGAATTCTTTTCAGCCAAGTCTAAGAAATCTATGGTTTTTGCTGAGCTAATCTTTGAGATGCCTTGTGGAGAGGATATTGTTTATGAGGAATGTTTTCCCGACGAACATTTATTCCTCTTCTCTTCACTCGACCCTTGGTATGGAGATATCATTGTCTATCTCCAGACTTCGAAGTTTCCCTCTACTTTCTCCAAGGATGAACGTCGTAAATTACGTCATCTGGCTAAGAACTATGCTATCATTGGTGATACCTTATACCGTCGAGGGGTTGATTCAATCCTTCGGTGCTGTTTAACCTTGGAGGAAGCAGAGTCTGTGCTTAATTATTTCCACAGTGGAGCTTGTGGTGGTCATTTATCAGGGCTTGCTACAGCTCAGTGCATCTTACGTGCTGGCTATTTTTGGCCTTCACTTTTTAAAGACTGTGTGGAAGCGGTCAAACGTTGCCACCGTTATCAGATCTTTACTCATAAGATCCGTGCTCATCCAGCTCCTCTTTTTCCCATTGTCACCGTCGGCTGTTTTACTAAGTTGTGTATTGATTTTACAACTTGTAATCCGCCTTCAACAGTGAATCACAAGTACATTATTGTGGTTGTAGACTACTTTACGAAGGGGGCCGAAGCCATGCCCACTTATAAAAACGATAGTGTCACGACAGCTTTGTTTCTCTTCAATCAGGTTATCTCAAGATCCGGTGTCCCGAGAGAGATTGTCACTGATCATGGCAGTCACTTCTAGAATCAACTCATGTCTGAATTGGCTCTTAAATTAGGTTTTTGTCAAGAGCATTCGTCTCCTTATTATCCTCATGCCAATGGACAGGTCGAGGCAGTCAATAAAACTCTTAAGACGATACTCCAACGTAAAATCGACAAAAATCGGTCCAATTGGCACGTCATGTTGTATTCGGCTCTTTGGGCATACCGGACCTCCGTAAAGACTGCTACTGGTTTTATGCCTTTTCAGTTGGTTTACGGGATGGAATCTATCTTTCCGATCGAATGTGAAATTCCATCTCTCAAGTTAGCTGTAGAGATCCTTCCAGAGACTTCGAGTCTCAAAGAGCACCTCCTTCACTTGGAACATCTCGATGAGCAGCGTCGAGATGCCGCCACGATGAATGAGGCCCATAAGAAAAGGGTAAAAATGTAGTATGATAAATCTGTCCGTCCTTGAGTCTTTGCTGAAGGCGACCTTGTCTTGGTCTATGACCAAGATAAAGACGCCTTGGGGGTAGGCAAGTTTAAGCCTATGTGGTACGGTCCTTTCATTATTAAACGAGTTTTAGAAAAAGGGTCGTATGAGTTAATCGACCTTGAGGGAAACAAGCTGGCGGAGCCCTGAAACGGGCTCTACCTAAAGAGGTACTTTTCTTAAGTAGAAGTTAGGCAATGGCTTCTTTGTATATTATGTATATTTGTACATATATCATCGAGAGTTTTGTGACGTCAACACTTTTTGGTCTGCTGTTGCAGGTCTTGATGGATGACTTGGTCTATTTTGGGTTCGCCGATGGTGCTAGTCGGCACACTTGGAATCTCGCTTTCGCAGCTTGGGTACTTTATTATCCAACTGGTCAATTGATGGTATCAAGAGGCGTATGCATTGGTCCCGCTTCGAATAATATGGCTGAGTATACTGCCGTTATTAATTTACTATCCGAGGAAATCCCTTATGGGATCGACTCATTGGTAGTGTATCTCGATTCTCAATTGATAGTGTCTCAATTAAATAACATTTATCAGTAAGGGATCCATGTTTATATCGCCAGTATTTAAGAGTGAGGTTGTTGTAAATATCATTTGTTTATATTAATTATTTGCACATTCCAAGATCTCATAATTGGTTAGCTGATTCTATCGCTAATCAAGCATTAGACTGGCACATCAATCATTCATCAGAAAATCAAAGCATCAAAAAGTCAAACTGTATATATATATACATCATATATATATATAATATATATATATAATATATATATATATACTATATTAAATATATATAATATATATCATCATAAAAGTATATCGAATGTACATATGTTGTCCAAAAATATACAAAATTGGGACTCAAATGCCCATAATCATATCCGGCATATCTAATGCCCCGACTCAGGATGAGCGGCCAAGTAGTTAACTATCGTGTTGGCTACACGCCGAAAAGTGCAAACCTAGTCATGTGGCATGCCAACCACATGATGTTGCATATCCTCCGGAAGGTCCTCTATAGCAGCCATCGGTACTCGACAGCTCAGTCCCGTCAGGTGTCGCTAGACGTTTTGTAGAGTCCGCTCCATCTCAGCAGCCGCCTCTTCGGCTCCTCAGCTGCATCGTCTGTGCCATGGGAGTCCATCTGGTCGTACTAGCCCAATGTCTGGATCATGATCATTATATTAGTCATTTGAATCTCATCAAAAATATTTTTCAAATGCATCATTATATTTGAAAAGTCCAAAAAAATCATAAAATCAAAAAATCCTTACCGATCTCGCCCCACGCTGCGTCTGGTGGTAATGCTAGGTCAGGATCTCCTCGGAAGTCCAGCCCAGCATAGGGGTAGTCATCTATGGCAATAATCTGCTGATCCCACTAGGTGAAGAAATCATCGTCGAATGCAGTCCTAGGAACCTCCCCACCCCCCAGACGTTTCATCAGATCAGCCCACCGGCCCATGCGTGGATCGCATGGGGTGCTGATGGAAACTGCTACCCTGGGGCGGAGTGCGAGAATCCTCTCGAAGAAGAAAGTGCACAAGATAGTCCCGTAGCCAAAGTTCTTGGTCTGTCCCCTCTTAATAGAAGTGAGATGGCTCTTCATGCTAGCCAGAAGAGGAGTACACCAGTCAAACACATTAGTGAGACAATCAACTGCCACGCTCATGGGGAGCCATGATGCCTGATGCAGAGAGGACGATTCATTCACTCGAGCTATGGTGAACAGGATGATCCTCAGCGATAAACTCGCCACATGTGCAATAGAAATCTGGCTCCCAACTTTCTTGGGATGTCCTGGGCAGTATATCTGTA
>APFE031327580.1:64805-86031 GCA_000404065.3 Pinus taeda
CCAATGGTGATATGACCGGTGAATGGAATAACCCAACACGACTCAATCATGGTGACAGAGTGAAAGTGTCATGTTCAAGAGCGACCTGGTACCAATAAAGTTTCTTCAAGTTTTCTTCCCAATTTTTCCCCAGTCATTTTTGACTAGTACCTCTTTATTTTTGTCAAGCTTGAGTAGGATAACATATGCTTGTTCTATAATTTTCCTTTCAGGCAAACCTGTCGCTATGTTTTAACAAGCCTAGCGACAGTGAAACTCGTTCTTGTCTGCATGGAAGGGTTTGTTGCTATTGTTTTAACGAGTTTAATGACAAAGATAAGTCGGTCCTTTTCAATTTTAGAGATTCTAAAAAGAGACGGAAAGGCAACTCCATTAGTCCTTTTTTGTAATATAACCCCTTAAGTCCTAAAAAGTATAAAATAATATGAAAGTGATGACTTTTTGATAGTTTTAACGAGCCGAACAAGAAAAACGCTCGATATTTTTGTGTAATGATCCCTTAGGTCCAAAAATATTAAAATATAGGGGAGGGATGGTACTTCCGATCGCTTTAACGATCTGGAGAGGCCAATTGCTCAACAATATTTTCATATTTTACAAATCAAATGAAAAGAGCTTAAAGGAGACTCGTCTTTGAGGAACGAGTGATATTTTTGGATAGCAACTAGTTCCAGGTAAGGTTTGAACTTTTCAATCACGACAGTGTAAAGAAGGTGGCTAATAGAGTCACTCATCGCAGTTGTTCCTCAAAAGGGTAAACAATCAATTGGAGGCAGATGATCGGCTAAAAAGTGGAGGTGATGATAAGAACACGACCAAGGCTCAAAAGTTGATAGTAATGCGATCACAAAGGTTATTTATCGGGAGTGGGTCCATTTTTTAATGAGCTTAAACTCTGGGGGAAATATGCTCATAACTAGGTTTATTTTTTAATGAGCTTGAACTTTGTGGAAACATTGCTCTTGATAATAGTCAAAGATGTTCAATTGACCATTAACACTCTATTCTCTTGAAAGTCATACTACCTGTTCAGTTTCTCCATCAAACTGATTAGAAATGTACATACATGCTTGAAAATGAGTAAAAACTAATACTTACTTGAATTACATGAGAAATAACATAAAAGTAGTTTTTACCTCTCATTTTACCATTTCATTCAAATTTGGGATTGTTGGAGCTCTGGAGGTGTTTTTCCCCTTGATTTCCATCAACTGATTCCAGGAGATTCTATGGATGATTTTTGATGTCGTCTAGACTAGGTAGGAGCTAAACCTGAGCTCTTCAATTTCATTCTTTCCTTTTCTGATTCTAAGCATGTTTTCCTGCTTTTCTGACCCTCTGGGGTTTGAACATTTCGTTCTCACCCCATCACACCTAGTACACATTGAAAGGTGTGGTGCATACTGAGCTAGCCATTGGCCAGTCGGTATGCATCCCACCTGGTACAAAACTAGGGTGCGATGGGCGCAAGGAGGAAAGTTTATGCATTGATTTTAGATGGAATTTTTGCTTGTTTTTGCCCAAATCAGGATCCTGATTCTTCTCTTGCTTTTTTTTCAGAGATTCATCAGAGCAAGATGGTCGTTACATGGCATGAAAATGAGCATGAAGGGGAGGATATGATTTCCTTACATGACTCGGGTATGGTAACTGCATTGCGGAACTGTGGCTTGCTCAAGTTCTTCCCCATATATCCCATGAGGCAACAAATCAATTTGTTGCAATATTTTCTCAATGCGTGGGATCCTATCAACCAAGTGTTCCAGGTTCGAGGTAAATCCATCCCTTTGATAGTTGAGGATATCTATTTCTTGACTGGTTTATCGAGGCGTGGTGCCCCTCTCTCACTATCAGGATCCGCCCATGGGGGTGAATCTGTGATGGATTATATTCGCCGATTCTGTAGAGATGGATCTCAGCCGAGCAGGGACGGCAAGATCAGTATTCGAGATGTCACTGACCGGTCCTTCAGGACTATTTTATTCACCTTTTCTAGATTGGCTGGTAGCACGACTCCTCACTTAGCCAACAAGTCCTATATGCAGTATCCCTTGGAATGCCTTGAACCAAAGGTATTCAACTGGTGTGATGCAGTACTTCTGGTGATAAAAGAACAGCTTACCAAGGTGAAGAACAAAAGATCCAAGAAATTTGGTTATGGTTCTATTATGACCACTTTTCCCTTGAAGAGGATCCCACTGATGCTACCACAGTACATTTCACTTGGACTGCCAGCACCGACAGAGCCACAGATGAAGAGATGGGTTGATCTTATGGCCAGAAATCCTGGTCAATCGCAGATTTCATTCTCTGATGCCTTCTTTGAGTGGTTCAACCATTAACAGATGGTTTATGCTGAGTCTCCATATGTCGGGATGGATTTCCAAGGTGACCCAGATCTGGTACTGCTGGCTGGCGAGCAGTGGGGTGTTATAGGTAAAAAGATCTGATCATATCTATGTTTATTGCTTTTAAAATGTTCTTGTGTATTTTAAATGTTATAAAGACTAATCAAACCCATATATTTGTGTAGATATTGGACCAGTGCAACCAATAGTGTGCCCAATGGTAGCAGCTGTCGTTCCATCAGGAAAGGCTGTAGGAAGGGTTGTCCTTCGTGATCTGGACGTAACTGAGACCTTGTATTGCAGGATCAGATCGAAGGTCTCACTCTTGGTATTCAGGATGTGAGGACTGTCGAGTTACCTCTGAGATTACAACGACATACCACTGGCTTGTCGAGCCGATTGACTAGGCTCTTACGTTTGATCGCACAGGCAGTGACTTTCTATCACCATCACCATTAGTCTAGGGTGTTATTATGCATTTTTGAGTTTTTGGGTCATATGACAGATTTTGTCCTAGACACAGAACATTTTGAAAAACTATAAACAGTTATATATATTTTTGATTTTCGAAGCTTTATTTTGGTTAAGTTATATGATCCTGATGCAAACGTTGATGAAATGATTTTCTTTTATAAATGTTGCAAATTTCTATCTAACACATAATTTACTAATGAATCAGTTAATCTGTTTAAATTTCTGGAAATGTGTTGATATTGAATAGAATCAAATTTCCTTTCCAAAATCCTCACCCTTAGGAACATACGATAGATAGCTGGATTCCGAACGGAATAGATGCTAGTAAGCTATAGGATGGAGAGTTGTGAGTCTAGCTTGACAACAAGTTGGCGTATGCCATGTGCGATGGCATAAGAGAGAAGTTCTATCAACATGTTGTACTCAGCAATGTTGTTCATTGACCGACCAATACATACCCCTCTGAAACTCACTAACTCATCGCTTGGATCAAAAATGGCGCAGGCTACAGAAGATAGGTTCTGCGTACTATGACTAGCTCCGTCGACATATCCAACAAATGATTCCAATAGGTTCGACATCTGAAACAAATGCAAAAGTGGATTACCTAACCAAAATGATCACTTTTGATGAAAAGAAAAATGTAACAAAAGCATATAAAGAGATTAATACACTTAGTCAAGCATAGTAACGCTTAAGGTACAACCTGTTTTGGGGTTGCGACAGTGGAATCCCATCGTAATATACTAGCTCGTAGGCTCCTTTTGCTAAGAATCACTTAGCAATGTAGGGACCCATCCAAAATGATTAGAACTTACCTGCTCCCAATTTATCGGATTCCTGATCGTAAAGTAAGGCTAGGTCACCTTCTAAGAAGACACGGGGTTAAACATTCTTGTGAAACTGCACCTTGACTCATTTCTTATGAGCTTCATTAGACAAGGCAGCATCACGATGGGTTTCATCCAATTGGATTAGTTCCAAGAAATGAGCCTCTTCCTCTGAAGTTTCGGGTTGAAGATTGATTGCGAGCTTGAGGGATGAAATCTCACACTAAATCGGTAAGACTGCTTCCAGGCCATACATTAGCTAAAATGGTGTAAATCCGGTTGCATTTCTTATCGATGTTCGGTATTCCCACAAGGTGGAGTACAGGATTAGGTTCCAACTCCGTTTATGGACTCTAATCATCCTTTGTAGCATGCGCTTTAGGACTTTATTGATCGCCTCAACTTGTCCGTTAGCTTGCGGATAATACGGAGTGGAACTGTCATGGGACAGTCCTAATTTGGCAGCCAATTCCACCATCATGTGATTGCAGAAATGCGATCCATGATCTGTGACTATAGCTTGTGGAACACCGAATCTGGAGACTACATGATTGAAAAAGAAAATAGAAACTGTTTCACTGCTGTTGTTTAATGTAGGTATCGCCTTGGCCCATTTCGTAAAATAGTCAATTGCGACTATGATATACCCATGCCCCCTAGCCGAGGTGGGGTTACATGTCATGAAATCTATGCCCCATTTGGCGAATGGCCCAACAACAACTACAGGATGCAGAGGTGCGGGTGGTATTTTGGCTTTGTGTCGAAGATTTGATAAGCATGGCAACTTCTAACTGTAGTTATGCAATATTTGAACATTGTTGGCCAGAAGTAACTTGCTCTTAAAATATTTTGTGCCATAGCGTAACCAGATTGATGTCCCCCACACACAACTGAATGACAATCATTTAGGACTTTTTTAGCCTCCTCATGGGTGAGGCACCTTCGCAGAATTGTATCGATACCAAGACGATAAAGTGTATCACTGACTATCATGTAGTCTTTTGCTTGGTATTAAGTATGTCGTTGTTCTGAGCAAGAGGTATTAGGTGTATATATATTTGGGTCTAGAAATAGATGATTATATCTCCATACCACGGATTTCTTGATGATATCAAAAACAAGATTCATCCACGATTGATGCTTTGGATGTTGAATTGTTGGACGATGATGGGAAGTCGCATAGTAACTTTGCGAAAACGAAAGATTTATTTGATTTGCATTTTACGAATTCTAGATCAAACTCTTGAAAAATAGCTATCCATTTCAAATGTTTACCCCCCAAGTAACTGACGCGACAAGATGTAAGTGATAGGGTTGCAATATGACAAAATGGTAGTTTTGCGAAAGAGGATATAGTGTCAAAATCTCTGTACTGCTTGAACATCTACAAGAGCCATCTTTTCAACATAGGAGTACTTTCTTTCTGCATCACTTAAGTTTCAACTTAAATAATAGACAGGATGTTCGATTCCATTGTCTTCTTGAACTAAAACCATTGCGATGGTCGTCTCTGCCACAACTAGATATAAGTTAAAGTCCTTTTGATAGTCAGGAGCGTATATTAATGATGCTTTTATTAGGGATTCCTTTAGAGCATCAAAGGAAGCTTGCGCAACCTGATCCCAGTTGAAGGGCACTTCTTTTTTCAAAAGACGTGTATAACCTTTAGCAAGTTCGACATAATCTGGAATGAACCTCCTTAGAAAGTTTGCTTTCCATTGGAGTTTCTGAATCTAAAGCAAATTTGAAGGTGGAGGCATGTTGATGATTGCCTAAACCTTACATGGGTCGAGATGAATCATGTCCTTTGAAACCACAAAGCCAAGTAAATGACCAAAATTGACACAAAACACACACTTGTGCGGATTGAGTTGTATCTTGTAGTGTTGGAAACGTAGAAAAATAGCTATCAAATGCTGCGGATGATCACTGCACTTTTGTGAATGAGCTGGAAGATCATCAAGATATGGTTGAATGATGTTCTTGATGTCATGGAAGGCATAATTCATAGCCCTCTGAAAATTTTCCCTTACATTCTTTAAACTAAAAGGTAGCTTGCAGTACGCGAATGTGCCCCACGGAAAAATAAATGCAGTCTTTGACTGGTCCTATGGGTGGATATTGATTTGATTATACCCAGAAAATCCATCCATAAACGAGAAGATTTCGCATCCGGCACATTCATCAATTATCTAGTCGACGAAGGGTGTAGGTTAGTTGTCATTTGGATAAGCTTGGTTTACATCACTGCAATTGATGCACACTCTAATCGTTCCTTGCTTTTTCATCACAGGAATGATATTTGATAGCGAATCAGTTAGAGGAACCAGGTAAATGAAACCAGCATGTAAAAATTTTTCAGCTTCTACCTTGATGGCAGCGGCTTTCTTCCGGTGCACCTGCCCAAGCCATTGTCGTACCGGTTTGACATAGGGATACATCTTAATTTTGTGTTCAACTATGCTTGAGTCAATGCCTGACATTTCTTCATATGACCATGCAAAGATATCTTTGAACTCGTGAAATAGAGCACAATATATTTCTAGTTCTGAAGAAGAACAATATTTTCTGACATGAATATTCTCTACAACATCTGGTTTGGTTGGATATTTATGGCGATAGTTTCTTCAATATTGGACAAATTTCACTCTGAATCCATCGTATTTATAGTATTTGATAGAAAATAAAAAATTGAAGGATGATTAAGGTCGCTGTAATAGTTTTATTGGTAATCTGGAAGATGGGAACGATGGTGGTAATCTTCCCATGGTTCCTCTCCTATCATCATTGATTGAATGATTCCTTCGTCTGTAGAATGTACATGCGACCAAGGATCTGAAGAGGTGCCATATTCCTTAGACCTATCTATCCAAACACTCAACGAGTGTTGATTTGGATTTACCACCTAGGCCAAGAAAATTGATTGCTACGATATATATATTGGGCTTGGAGGCAATACCTAGTGATGATCCATGCTAACATCATGTTTGGAAATCTTCTGAATCTTTGTTGATATAGAAGATATCATATTGTAGGTCTCCACTGTGGCTACTTCGACCAGATTACTTGGAGGCGGTAGAGAAAAAGTACCCATCAAGGTAGGGTCTTTTAGGAGGCCTACTCTGACATTTTGAAGCGAATGAGAGCTTCCATGGATCATTGGAATGCTTCTCGTAACTTGTGAACTGTTGGGGAGGAAGGTTTGTTGATCAATGATTGTAATTCCTCCTTGAAAAGGAAATGCAATCTTTCTGAAGTATGTTGACACAGCTGCA
This sequence comes from Pinus taeda, assembly GCA_000404065.3. NCBI lineage: Eukaryota > Viridiplantae > Streptophyta > Pinopsida > Pinales > Pinaceae > Pinus > Pinus taeda. The sequence continues at coordinate 71,733 of APFE031327580.1, forward strand.
GCCATAGCATAAATCCAGGTCCCTCCTAGTAGGATGTTGTAATCGAGGTTTCCATTGATAACTTCAACATCAATTTCTACTATTTTTCCCCCCAATTCAACTTGCAAGTTACTTAAAATCCCGTACGGGATGTATGTCTGTCCATTGAATGCTTTTAACGTCGTTGATGATCGCAACAAGGGTGATGAGCCTAATGTTTTCCAGCAACTCATTGACATAATGCAAGTAGATGCCTCATCATCAATAATAAAGCGAGTTGCACTGGTAATTGAGTTTCATATCCTTTATGCTTAAAAGCCACAAGATTGGAATGCGTTGGGTCAATCCCACCTATTGATGATAATAAAGCCTGCTTTTGGGAGGGGCAATTTTGCAGTACTTCGAGCGTCGACATAGTGGATGGCGATTAGGCCAGATCCTCTACTATATTATAATTTTGTGCTACTCGGGCATGAGGATTAAATGTCGATTTGTGTACTACTCCCTTTGGCAGCTTTATCGTTAGCTCAGGAAGGATGGGTGGCACAACTTCTGTCGAAGTTGTTGTCAAACTACTAGGTTGATCAGTGGCCTTATTGTTTGACAGGTGTGGAATCCCATAATCTTTATTCTTTGTCGATATCAAAGCATCATTTTGCTGTTTCGAAATGGACAACATAAGCACTTGGGATGGGGAAGCATTGTCGCTAGCAACCAGATTGGTTTCCGGGTTTGGAAATGGATCGGTCCATATTGCTGAGGATTTTGAACTCTTAAATAACTTCTTAATCTCAGCTCTATACTGACAATCTCTCATCCAATGGTCTTCTTCACATATGTGACATGGCCTAGGAGGATTCTTTTTCCCAGAAGGGTTTGCAGAAGATTTTTCAAGAGATGAATCATCCTATTTCTTCTTTTTTCTTTTCCCTTTCTTCTTGCCCCTTGGTTGCTTCGGTTCCTTGCCTTTGTCGGTTGAAATGGCATTAACCTCCGAGGCAATGAGTTCTTCATTTGCATTTTGACCAGAAGCTATACGGGCTTTCTTAGATGTAGCCTTTGCAGTTTTCATGTTGGTCATACCTATCATGCCATCCCTGGCATGAGAGTCTTCGTTTGATTTAGGAGGAGGAGGAACGGAAAACTCGGGTCTAGGAGCATCAAGAATTTTGTCATAGAGCGTGCCAGAATGAGTATAGATCAAGTCTAGATATTGTGCACGAGCAATAACTTGCTCTTCAGTGACAACTCCTCCCTTGGCCACATCTTCTATGATAGAAGGTAAAAATGACTTAATAAACCATTCAGCTAACAACTGATCAGGAACATATGTCTTTACCATTCGACGATGACACCGCCACTCATGAATATGATCTGATATGTGAGTGACTTTCATCTACTTAAAATTGGTAAGAAGCTCCATTCCTATTTTGTACCTTATGGGTAACTAAAAATGGGTTAAAAAAGTAGTGGCGAGGGCGCTGAAGTTATTGAATGAAGCTCTAGGCAATTCGATGTACCATTTTGCTGCCGAACCATTTAACGTTCACTAAAAAAGTTGAAGCCTAATTGAATCATCATTGAGAGTGTTGGACGAACACCACAGATAAAAGGTCATCACATGATTCGATGGATCTTCACCCAAATTTCCATTGAATTTAGGAATATCTGACAGAAGTTAATGAGGAATCGCTGGCCACCAAGGGGTTTAAGCAATTGGATCATTTGTTAGTCGATTCAGATCTAGTAATTCTAAAGTTGCTATGAAAGGCAACTGTTGATTTAGGTTTGGCCAAGCATACCCAGGATAAGATGGGATCGCCTGAGCCGTGGGTCTTTGCATACCAGCATAATGTATTTGAAGCTAATAACTTTGATAAGGTTGATGGGTGTAACCATTATAATATGATTGTTGGTAACCGTTTTGAATATACAACTACCCATTACCTGCAAAGCTTTGTTGCTCAGGTCCTCAGTAAGCTTGCTGGAATTGTGGTTGTTGATATTGCACCAGCCATGGCTATGAGACCATTTGTTGTTGCCCAATACTAGATACTTCACCAAGATGATGGGTTATAGCACCCATTTGAGCCTGAGTTTCTTCAGTTAAGGATCCACTAATTGGTGGTTGTGATTGAGTCAGAGAGATGATAAGTTATTGTATACGACTTGAGAGACTGGAGGCTGACATATAACAGGTAGCGCTTGTACTTTTGACACCATCACAATAGTTGGGACAGATGGTATACCAATGAACATTGTCGAAGTAGCAACAGGAGGTTCTACTGCTGCTGTGTCTAATGACACAGTCCTAGATATCGATGGTTTTTCAGACATATCAGGTCTATCGAAAGACTTCTTAGCGATTCTACAGGGACTTGAGATGAAGGATGAGTAACTTCTGTAGTAGAAGGATATAGGTGGATCCCAGTTCCAAAATGCAACAGGGTACTAGATGGAAGATCCTCCATAATCTCTTTTATAGCAATCAGTCCAGGTGGAAGGGGTAGACTGTCAGGTCTGTAAAATATTTCTAGTGCCGAAGAAGGTACAGACTCTGCAGTTACAGATGTTGGAGGGGTGAAACCTTCCGAATCAGCCCTAGATGGAGTTGATTCAGGAATAGAAGTGTTTACCGTTACACTAGGATCAATTCTAATGTCCTCTTGTAACTGCGGAACTTCTTCTATAGAGGCATGGATACTAGAAATAGTTGGAGTAATTGGAGTCTCCGAGGATGTTGAAACACAAGTTTCAAATAAACCAGGAGACTCTGACCCAATTAAATGAGATCGCTTGGCTCGAAATGGTTTTGTTTCCCGAGTCAAAGACGGTTGACTCATTTGTCTCCATGAATGATAGGGTTTTGGTTGAATTTCTTCCACGATTGTAGATTACTTGATCAACTCAAAATAAAAATGGGAAAATTTGATTCCAAATTAAATGAATTTTATGATGCTTTGACACAACTTGATTTTTTAGTTCTTAAGAGTCGAGAAAAAGCTAAAGATGACTCTAGTTGCCTTTGATTTTTAATGAGCCTGAAGTGGCAAGTGCTCAGATTGAATTTTTCTTTTAAGGAGTCTGAAAAGGAACGAAAGTGACTACTCTAGAGATCTAGATAGAGGGATTACCAAACCAATCGAAAAACTATAAAATAATTTTTAAGGTACGACAATCAATCTTCTCGAATGTTATGTTTAGTGCATTCGATCGATAGGGCGGTAGACACGACTTCTTAAGGATAAAGGATATAGCCTATTGTGGTCTCCCAATATATACTCGATAGTACATGGGAGCACAAGTCTATACTGGCACTTGTCGTATCAAGGAGGAGGAATCACCCAACCGACGATGAAAATGATAGTTACCAGGCTTTACGACGCAACAATACGTCTCTAGCCTAGACTTCTAGATGTTGTGCGTTAGGTTCCAAAGCGTTTTTATGTTCATTGAAATTTATTTCATAGTTGATCTTTCTTAGGAAGTTTGCCTTTAAGGTTCACTACGTGATGTAGATATAGAATTCCCAAATATGCAATCCAAGTGATAAACAGTCATTTATTTTCTTTTTGCAATGAAAATCCTAGCTACTAAGGAAAGAGAAGTAAAATCCTTTCAACATAGAGCAGAGAGAACACACTAAGATGCACTGTCCTAAATCAATTTCTGCATGCAGTCTAAATGAAAATGCACATGCATGTATTTGTTTTTCAGTTTCCTTAATGTGAGAATGCCAAAAAGAAAACTAAGTACAGATCTGAAGTATCTTTTCTCAAAGTGACACTAGCAATTTCTTGTTCAAAAATGAAAGGAAGATTTAGACAACACTTTCAATTTCGACTTGAAAACTACTTCCAACACTTCAAAGAATTGATTATCCAAATAAAATACAATAGAAAAAGTGTAATCGACTATCTAAAAGAGGAACATTGTACGTCACTCTTTTCTTTGACAGAAAACGACACTTGTGGCACTTTCAAATCAAAAGACGACAGTTCGATTAAGCTATTGTTTGCAAAGGAGGACTGTAAATGACGAAAAATACATAAAAACATTCACAATTCTCTATTAATGGAGGCTGAATAATGCAAAGGAAGAGAGTTTCAATAGTGATATACTAATCATAGATAGCAAAACTACTAAATAAAGCTGAAGACAATGAAGAGAAAACCAAAATTGGAAGCAGAAACAGTCTCACCTAATCATTGCACCTGTAACACAGGGAAACAGGGATGCATCTCACCTATAGCACATAGGAAGTGCGATGCATCCAGACTGCCAATGAGCAGGGACAAAACTGAGTTTGGTTTTTGCTCACAGTTTGTAGCTTAGTTAAGGGATTTAGGCTAAGCTAATGATAGATAGTAAACACAAAGTACAGGGGCTGATCTAATGAGGTTACTTGAGCTACCACCAGGGCACTTAGGATGTTTGCAAGTCAGATGTTCAGTTCACTAACTAACCCGAAGATTGATTGAAGCAATGTTGATATACTTTGCAGTTGCATAGCAAAAGTAGTTCGAAGGCTAGCTAGCTTAACTTCAAGCTCCGACTGTAGTTTATAAAGAAAACAAACAGAAACAAGAAAACAAACTATTTTCTCCCCAGTGGAGTTGCCATTTTGTTACTGGGAAAACTAGTGTCCATTCAGAGCTGCTAGTCCCACTAAGACAGGTAGCTATCTTAGAAACAAACAAACTAAAGTTACTTGTGTTTTCATTTATGAGAGATATATGAGAGAGAAGCAGAGAGTACCAACCTCAATATTTCGCTTGGCTCCTTACTTATATCCTCTCCCCTTTGACAGAGCTTTGCCACTCTTTCCTCACTTGTACCGCTTCAAAGCATAGAGATACATAACCATAAACAATATAGGATCAGATGTATATTAACCATACAAATTCATACATCAATATAGGATTAAGAAATATACAAGAATATGGAAGAAAACTCAAATAGAATTATTTATAGAAGTAGTAGAAGAGAGGATTACAACCCATTTGTCTGACCCAACGCCATCCTCCCAACATGAAAGCCCTCTTCACCTCATGAAAAGCTAGATCACCCAACAATACAATGTTGCACAAAGAAACCAACAACACTTCCTTATAAAATACAAAATTCCAACCTCTGGATCTCTAGGATGAGGGTTCCATATATAGATATTTGTAGGTGGGTGAGTTAGCTTCTAGGATTTTGATTAGTGTCATTTCTCTAATAGTTCTTGGTTCCACTTGGAGATTTCATGATCTCTTACTCATCCCTGGGTGAACTCAGAGAGGCAAGTGTCGAATGGGCGGTTTCTAGAATATTTTCTGGGTTTCTACCTAGCCAACTACCTCTTCCATTTTTCTGCTCTCACTCATCACATCCTACACAAGTGCTTTTCAGTATGCATCACATTGTTTTCATGTAGCAGGTGAGATGCATCGCACCCTTAGCACTGAGTAGTTTGTATGGTCTACTTTTGACCAGTTATGAGTATTTTTTCAAGGAGAACTTCTGGGATATGACGTAATTAGCTGACCCTTTAGGGTATGAAACAACACTTTTAGGGGCTTAGAAGCCCTTGGTTTATGGACATATGAGATTGGGGTTGCAGTGCCCAAATATGTCTATAACACCCATCCACATATCAACTCACTATTTTCTATAACAAAGTGGTGAATGTTTACAATAAGATTGTTGACAAGGTCTTCTTTTGCTCCATGAATCACATATAATGTATAAATAAACATAGTGTAAATTTTGATAAAACAACATTATTCTCTAATCCTTTTGCTTTTATTTTATTTGCAAGATAGTACTTCTCCATATTCTTAGCAGGGTCAATAAATTATGAATCTTTGTCAGTGCCAATATCTCATGCAACATAAGAACATTGATGATTATCAATGACAAAATTGAACAAATATAGAGACACTAGCCTTCCAAGTCTACATTCAGCACTATGAATGAAAATCCACCTCAAATGCTCACATATATTTTATATTGAATAAGGGTTGGATAGAATGTAAAAGGACCAAGAAAGGATTTTCAGGTAGAAAATTGTTTTAACATGGTTTCGTGTTCCATGTGCAAGCATGAAAATGTGATAATATCAAATGATTAAATTAATGTACACAAATTACTACAGAAATGCAAGGTTGTTGATCGAACTTCATAACAATTTTCTGCATCCACTCCCAAAAAGAACATTACTAATCACTATATCGATTGGAAATGAAAATGTAATTTCCAACCAAAATGATAATGTTTTCCTTGCAGAAATCAATTCAAGTTCAAATCAGTGAGTGAATGACATGACTTCAACATCTCACTTGCTAGTGGGTTATCATCCTTTGAATTGAACGAGGGTTGATCAAGAGACATTCCAAGGACGTTTATTTTCATTACAACTCTGATTACCATCAAATAATGGATAAACTATGCATAACAGACGAACAAAACCAAAAAAATGTATTATGTTGTTGATTATACGGTTGGTCAAAATTTTATTATGTTATGTGAATGTTGTTGAATGGCTATAGAGCCCTAATCCACATATCTTCTTCTCCAAAACATAATTTTTAATTAGAATTGACTTTTAAAAATGATGGATAATGAATTATACCTACTAGAAAGTTAAAAAACTTAAATGGCTTAGTAATTGTCTTTAAGCTTATTTTTAATTATAGATTTAGTTTATTTGAATAGTTTTATTTAGTTGAAAGGTTAAAATGGTTTAGTAATTTTATTTGAGGTCATTTAAATTTAATATAATAATTTTATGTGGATTTGGGTTATTTTTGTTGGAGCTGAAATTCAACAACATCACTCCTGACAACATGACGAAGACGATGACATTGTCTAGGAATTCTATATTGTCATCCATGAGAACATTATGAAAGGCGAAGATGATGTGAATGGGTAGCATATGAATGTGCTAGTGTAACTTGTAATGTCAAGGTAGCTTTGTTGCAAAGTAGCATCAAACTATAAAGAAATTTCTTAACTTCGGCAGTATTCGATCTACACAACAAAAAACACATTACTATTCATTTAATTTAGACTCAAGTGGGAAGGACTACCTTGCCATGCAACACTTGTCTTAAGAAAGATCCTCTATATAGATAAACATTATTATTTATTGAATAAGAATGCTTTTGTTTTTTAATTATATTATTATTTTCAATTTTCCACTAAGATTTTAAATTTCCTATAATTATGGTACATTGTGTTCTTTATAATGGTAATATATTGATGGTATATTATGTTATTTATAATTATTATACATTATAAGATTTACTAGGATTGGAATAAATACCAGCCTAGATCCATCTTAACTTTGGATCTACCATGTCAAGAGAGATCCAATATCTTTTCACTCTAAAAGAGGTTTGTATCTCAAGAGATTTTATCCCTCTCAACGCTTGGTACATACAAAGTTAAGATGGATCTCAGTTGGTTTATTATCAATTATTGTAGAGATGTTCTAATGTCGCATCCTATCCTATCATGTTTTGTTTAACATTTTGACTTAGTCAAATAACATAAAAATAAAATTAAGCATAAAATAAAATAAAATAAAAATCATAAAAAAAATAAGATTAAAGCAAAATAGTCAATTTACCATAAACAACTTTTGGATTCTAATTTTGAATATAGTATTTTAAAATTTAACATTTCATTTTTAAAAAAAATATAATATTCTTTAATATAATTTTTATTATTTTTTCTGTGAAATTATTCATTTTTTTAACTTAGTGAAAATAAATAAAAATAAAAATAAAAATAACCGTATATGAAAATAGTTCTACTTGGACAAAATAAAATAAAATTAATAAAAAAATGGCGTTAAAATAAAAATAATTTCATGGTATTGACACATGGTAGAGAACCCATGGTTCTGACCCATGTTATTTGTTGATGTTCTGATATGAATTATAGAATTCACCCTTTTACCACATTAATTGTCAACTCAGAGCTCATTTGGTTATTTCAAGGCTACCATGCAAGTTCTATGCAGGTCACAATTTCCCTAACCAACATTGAACATTCAATCAACAATATAACAATGTGTAACAACAAGCAATAATAGTAACACCAATCAGAGTAACAACAAATTACGATTCACAACAACACAAACTTAATGAACCATTACAGTGATAAGGAAATAAGCATAACATAAATAAATATGCACATGCACCACTAATCCAATAGAACTTGGTCACGAGAGTGGGTCCAACTCCCTGAGTGGGGCTGTGGCGAAATATTGAAGACTAGTTAATACTTAGAAGATCAGGATTGCATTAAAAAATGAAAATAAAGAAGTCTACTGTTACATTCTCAGAACTCTCATATCTCTCTCTAGCGGTGGCTACTTTTCTAGCCCCGTAACCTTACTTATACACTTCAATATTATAAAGATGGTATCAACGATTTCCATAGATTATGACAATTGTCTCCCTACAAATACACAACGATCATTTGAGACATAAACATAATATGAAGATATAAAATACATTGAGCCAAAAACATCTCTTTGGTTGAATCATCATTAAAACTATCATCATGATATAACGCTGCAAAATCATCCATAACAGTACATTGAATTGTAGTCTGTTGATCATTACTCTTTTGAATCTGCAAAGAAGCCTAGGTTAGCAAGTCGCATAAGCAACGCTCACTAGGACTACGTTTCATTGATTGATAATTCACAAAGACATGAAAAACATATATACCTTCATTGGTCGAGATACAAATTAACTTTGCAAGGACATGAAATAGGTGAAGGAAAGGGGTTAAAAGGTAGGTAAAAAGTAGGAAAATTTAGTAGCCAACATCTCCCCCCAACTAGCTTTTCTGCATGTCCTCATGTAGCTTGTTTTCAGCGCAAGTCTGGGTTGGAACCACTATGGCTGGCGTGAAGCTATGGAAGGTAGTATCTCACGGCCATATCTATCTCGAGAAGTTTGAAACCATTGGTACAAATGATGTCCTTCCACCATTCTTTTGTTGTCACATAGGCTAGTGTGTATTTCTCAGAAGCTAGCCAAATAATGGGAAACTAAAATCTTAAAACTCTCCATTAGGTCCCATAATGTCGAATGCATGTGACATATTGTGGAATTCCCTCAAAATACAGAGTGAAATTAGGGGCCGCAAAAGTTTCAAATACCCTCATTGTTGATGAAGACAACATCCATCGTATCTAACAGGCATCCCGAGCTTCCTCCTGACAAGTAAGAATATGCCTTGTACACATGTCAACACACCATTTCTCTATTGTCAAAATCTGGTCCTTTCATCCTTCTAGCTGCAAAAATGTGTGATGTATGTCATATATATCGACTAATGACAACATTTGATTCTGATCACAAGTGGCAGATTTGCTTGGTTCTCTTCGAATGTGTCGAAGGCTTCCTTCTATTTAACCTGATTAATCATGAAGGAAGTAAATGTTCAAACCTTAATGTCCCCCTCATATGGTGCTGGATTGAATGACTGATCATTCTTGAGGGTATAGTTGTGCATATAAAGTTCTCACATAAAGTGTTGGTTCAGTAGGTTGTGAGCTTTTAGGATCCGCAAGAACTGCATAGGATCTTCTATGTCATGGCTAATTTCTTGGTGGCTACTTTCCAGACATAGAAATAAATATTTCTCATGAAGTATAGCTATTAGTAGGAGTTCGGCACACCATTACCTGTTGTGCTAGGGTGAACATTTCATCCTTGTCAGCCTTGAGTAACTACACTTTCCCTTGTAATTCTTCAATCTTTTTCTATTGCTTTTCTTGTTTCTGCTTAGCTTTTTCTATCCGGTGACATGATGAACCACCACTCTTGTTGCTTATTCTCAAATTCCTTTCACTTATTCCTCGTGATTCTCCAAAGAGATAGTTCCTCACTGAAGACAAGACATAGTGGTTTTCCATTTCTAAATATCTACAATCAATAGAAACTCACGAGACTGATATAAATGAAGAAATGACTTAGTCTATGTGGCTACCAAGGCCGTGTTGACATGGCGAATTTTCGCTATACCAACAAGGGGAACTAAGCCAATCGAAAGCCCCAATTAGACCTGCTTTCGTTTCGAATGGCTATTTCCAATGGGTTTTAAGGGACCCTCGTTAATCAAAGGGTGAAAAGAAATAAAAAGATGGTCAAAAAATGAAATAAAATGAACCCCATAAAAAAGAAAAGACCAAGAAAGTGTGCAAGTCTAAATTCCACTACTCTTTCACTTTTGTATAATAAACAATTGTGTGCAGCTTTTCACTTATGCCACAATTCATGAATAGTAAAACAATTTAAACTTGACTAGTTAATATTTCAATTTCATGTCGTAGAAATAGAGAATAAAGATTTTACCAAACAATGTAATCTTGGTAGATAAGTAGATAGGTAGAGTGAAAAAAGGAGGTGAACAGTTTAATCTGAGCCCTTGGATGTAATAAGTGTAGACTTAGATAGCATTACCATGCAAAATAAAAGAAAGTTTCATAAGGGTTTGCCAGTCTAAGTGCACCCTAATAAAGAAGTGAAAATGCTAGGTTAAGTATCGAGGGTAAGTAGACGATGGTTGTAGAATAATATGTGTTGAATGATAATTCTAAATGTGTGAATCTTTTACTTTCATCACAAGGCAAATGGCATGTATCACATGGAAGGTTCATCAAGCAAGCAAGTCAAGATAATTAACTTCCCTACTCATTTCCCCTATATTTTCACTAATTTCCCCTAAGTGCCAAGGTATCTATCAAATTAGAGAGGCTCAGAGCATTTCTCTGACTTTTGGAGGGACCGGACCCTTGGCCCAATAATTTATAATGCCTAAGTACTTAAGCTCATTCATCAATGGTCACACCCCTTCGTAAATCATTCATTCCCTTGATAAAGTTTTTCCCAAGTAAAATCCTATTTTACTTATGGAAATTAAAATATTTCCCATAAAAACCCTCATTTTTCGCGTAGCCTAAGTTTTAATATACACATGAAAATGTTTTAGACTTAGCGCTTTTTCCATTCAATGTCATATTAACTACTAATTTATGTTATTTAGTAATTCCCCTATAAAAATTTACCTGCTCCCATATTATTTTAACTACGTAAAATCCCAAATACTTAGATATCCTACCCCTCGGTTAAATATAACCATAATGCATCAATAATTGGGATTAATTAGTTAATCTGTAACTAATTAAGAAACCTCGACCCCCGCCATGTTAAGTGAGGATTAATTAATCACCAGGATTAATTAATAACTCAACGACCAATCCGTCACTCCCGATACAATTAAAAAAATTTAATCATGTCGGGCCCGACCTCATTAAACTCCCGTCAACTCACCTCCTCAATAGCCATGCGATCAAGCCCCTCACATCCAATGGCCATTGTGCATATCGCATGACCCTCTACAATCAAATGTTAGCATGTGATCACGAGTGGTTTTCTGAATAGTTCCCTCACCACACATCGCTCATCGTATGGAATCGCTTGGTCGAGCCCAAACACTGCCTCCCCTCCATAAGTAGTGCGATAAAAACCGTTTATCGCTTTTCTCTAATGACAAAACATCACATCATTCGCCCATTGACGCCACCTGTCCAAATCTCGAAACCCGCCAAATTTTTGACTTTGTATAAAAAATAAAAGAAATCATTTTTCATCCTATTCTGTGAATGCATACATGCATGCAAACTGAATGTCGAGGTCAACCAGTTCATGCACTCAACTTTTCACCACCCTCAAACTTGCAGACGACACTGCTCAGAGTCCGCCATTACACTCAGTGAACCTGCATTCCATTGCCCATCCCTAAAACAGGTATTTACCAATTCCCAACAAGAAAACCCCGCAAATAATTGTTTCCCCTGTAATTAAATGAAAAAGTAAAAAATTCACCATAATTTTGTTACTGCATTTGAAATTCAAGTTCCCCAGGCCTGCTGTTTTATCAATTTTACTTATAAAACTCCAGTTTCATATCTGAATCCACAAGAATCAGAATGGAAACCCCTGTGGCCCTAAATATTGCACCCATTACCACCCCTCACCGTGATTTAGACTATCTTCCTCTGACAGGTAAGGATTTTCAAATAAAAGACCCAACCTATGATAAAGACCACTTGAAAGTATTTTTCCAATGTGGAGATAACCATTTGAATGGATATGATGCCATATGACTATGGGAATCCAACCTCCCAATGTACTTTCTTCCCTCTGTACACATTTTCCTTGATATTATCCATTAGTGCCATGCAAATTATGAACCTATCCTCAGAGCAGTGATGTCTCCTAATCAAACTATACTATTCACAATAACTGTAGACTCCATCAATGAGATGCAGCAGTTTCATCCTAGTCAAGACCTTACCCCCATTTCCGTTGAAGATTTGCTTGAAAAATCAACTAAATTATCTCAATCTGAATTCAGTCACCTTTGTCAAACTTTTGTGGATAAGAACCATCAACCCAAAGGTACCCCTCCTTATATGTCATCTTTCTTCACAGAGAAAAGCAAAATTGTAGTTGATATGATAGTTGTAGTCATGGGATTCAACACTAGTGAATATGTAGATGAATTGACCCTAGTCTTGATGTCCATCTTTACCCAGGTCAGCCCCCTACTGTCAAGTACAATTATGCAACATTTATTGTTGAAGAGATCCATGACTAGTTCATGAAACTAGAAAATGAGAAAGTATTCAAATATTCGACATTCATATATAACCTCATCCTCTACTACCAGTCTGACAAGTTCCCATTTTTTGTCAATAAAATTGATACAAAGGGTAATCCAAGGTAAGTCATTTTTTGGACTTCTATCTTCCACAAATCTTTTACTTGCCCTTATTCATATAATGAATTTATTGACCAGTTTGTCCACCCTGTGACCACCTTGCTGATAGGAAATCCTCCTCCTAGGATTAGTGATGAAATAAAAAGGATCCTTCAACTATCAAAACAGTACATGGTAGGTAACTGGTACTTGTACATGAATCACACAGAGATCAGGGTATATGGTTGTGAGCTTCCTCCATTCAAGTTAGCAAAATATGTTCCAATGAGACTGTTTGCTTTGGAATATTGTAGACAAATGATCAACTTAGATCAGATTCACTTTACCAAGGCCAAGATGAAAGCACAACTGAGAATCAAAGATCACTTACGCCCATTTGTCTGCAACAATAGAGAAGCAGGCAAAGTAGCAGAGCAAATCCCAGAAAACCACATGAGATTGAACAAAAGCTTTGGTTGGAAATATGACCCCCACAGTTTCATCTATGATAGGAGAATGAAAAATAGGTTATGACCTTATTTTCATCATAGAATCCCAGAAATTGAGCAATATTCCAACATGGATGAATAGAGGGAAGGGACTCTTGTAGAGATGTAGAGTGATCAGGTCAATGTAGAAAATGTAATGAAAGACCTAGAAAGACACTTGACCTGGATTCTTTTGAACAGGTGCCAGTTGGGACTTCTCAGAAGTCAACACCAAGGACAAGTGCCTCAACAACAAATACTTCTCAAAGGCACTCACAGGAAACTAGCACACCACTTGCAGAATCTTCATATGGAGGAGAACAAAAAACTAGCACTCTAGTATCAGGGTAGTCAAGCATGTCAAAACATCATGAAATATCTCACGAACAGGCTCAAACATAGACCCATCCAATTCAACTTAACATGGGAGACACCCCAGTTCAGCAGACTCCTCTGAATAAGGAAAAGAGCTTAAAGAGAGACATGGAAATAGTTACCCCTGCTAGTGGTTCCTTAGACCAGCTTGGTGCTAAGAGGCACAGGCTAAATCCTCATTCAGAGGAAGATTTGTTTGAAGAAAATACATAGAGTTTGAGAAAAGAAGATGCAGATAGTCAGCATACATTCCCAGTAGGTGAGACACCTTATAGATCACAAAGATATGAGCTGGAAAGATAGCAAAGTGTTGAGGTATCATCCTTCAGGCCTTCAACTAACAAGTCCCTAGACATCAAAGAAAAGTTCAAAGAGATAAAGGCCATAAATGAACCATTAAGAGCCCAAGTCTGCAATCAATATATGAAGATGGCTCCTACCAATCAGACTACATTGATGTCATTTATGACATCAAGGAAGGCAAAATGAAAATGAGATTTTTGAAGCCCAAAGTACAACAACCTCAGTCACTTGCAGACTACCTCAAAACTGATTTTGAGGTCATGGTGTAGGATTTAACCCCGTACAGAAATTACCTGCATACAAATTCTAAATCACAGGAAAAATAAAAATGCGAGAGCATAACACATAAAACACATATACACAGAGATTTCCCACTGGATCCC
>APFE031327580.1:94210-137108 GCA_000404065.3 Pinus taeda
CCTTTCAATGTTACAATACATATTTATACATGTCGAAGCATCCAATACCATGGACCGAAAACCATCGTGTCCAAAACCATGGACCGAAAACCATCGCGTCCAAAATACATGTGCGAAAATCATGCACAAAACCATAGGGGGGTCTACCCAACCTAACATAGGGTCGAAAACAAAAATTTTCCGGGGCGCTGCCCCGAACCCCATAAAGTGGGGTTACGGGTACCCCTCAAACCCCCTATTAACTATGTGGGAAGAATATAACACAACCCAACACATGGCTAAGGACATTGACCCCCTAGATAAGATTGAATTTCATAAGCAGACAGGAGAAATTGTGTATTCAATGTTGACAAGTAAATCCATGATGGCCCACAGACTAGAGAACTTATTGAACAACACTACTATAATTACAGTTAGAAAGAGCCTCCTCACAGGCTAAGGACAACATAATCAAATCACTGGAGGAGTTGATTATTAGATTGGTTCATAACCCAAAATATGTAAAAGTTGTAGAGGCCTTGATAAAGAAGAAAGATGAAGACATAGCTGCCTTGAGAAAGTAGTTAAATGTGCCTCCATTGAGGCATCCACAAACTATTGGAGTTATTGAAAAGAAGGCTGAAGAAGAGCTTATGGACCTAGTCCTCAAGCTAAATGAAGAATTGAAGGAGACTAAGTAGGAATTAGATAAATCACTAAAAAGCAGGTAGAGTGAGTCAACCTCTCAGCCTCAAAACATAGTACCAGTAGTCTCCACGGCAGTCCCTTCTACACTTGCAACAACTCTTGCATCGAATGTCCCTTTAGCCACAACAGAAGCTGTCACAGGTGTAGTCATAGGTGCAGTTATAGGTACGAACATAGGTACATCACAGGTGGGAACTTCAGATCAGAGCACTGAAGAACTAATCAAGTCCATGGAGGAGAGAAACTCCAATTCTCTGAATTACAAAAGGTAAAGGAGAAATTTGTCAACTTAGAGCAAAAGTATGATGTCTCAAAGATTAATTTTGCTGAAGAAGTGAAGAAGAATAAAAGCTTGGCTTAGCAGGTAAAAACATTGGAAAATGATCTCACTTTTGAAAAGCCTTTAAATATTATTAGGAAAATTCTATGGACCAACATCACTCAATTAATAAATGATGTCTGGTTATCCATACTAATTATTTTTGAATAGATTGACCTGGTGAAAGTGGCTCTCCAAGAGATTCAGAAAACTAAGGAAGAGCTAGGAGGGAAGCTCGAGGAGGCTATCAGGCTAATAAACTTTTTGAACAACAAAAATAATTACCAGTTGGAACAAATGAATATTGAGGATAGGACTGCAACTATCCTAGAAATTAAGAAGGTCTTAACTAGAAGGTCTCTAATGCAGAACTTAGAAAGAGAATGTCAGAACATGCAGGAGGACATAGATGAATTTATGGAAAAGTTTGGTATTTTACAGAGTAAAGGACTTCCAAGTCCTTTAGTAATCAATGATAAATTAATGAGGCATGAGGATTATGTTAAAAAATTGGGTCAGTATGCGAATAACCAAGCTAGTTCATCTACTAGTTCATTTACACCCAAGGAACTTCCTACATGCAAAGTTCTCTATGACAATCTGGAGAACCTCTTTTATGTTGAGCATGAATTGAAACATTTGTTTCCAGTATAACCTAATTTTGTAAAATACACAGAGGCTGATGAAATCTTTAGGTAGCTACAAAGGACTAGGATACCAAGGGATGATTGGTGGACATATATGATAGAAATTTTATGATTTACCTTCGTAAAAAAGTAAATTTTCAGTATTTACCATAGTCAATTTTGGTAATAAAGGTGAATAAGCATAAAACAGGTAAAGAGTATTAGAACAGGTCAAAGAGTATGAGTAAGAAGATGAAAAGAAAACAGCCAGCACAGAATTACGAGCAAGTAAACAAGATGCTCAAACATAGGGCCTACCTCTAGCTCATTCGCAAAAATAGGGACAACAAGCCATCAATTCACTTTTAGCTTCTATCTTTGAGACCATATGTCTCTACTTTTATGTAACATATAGTTAGTTTTCCTAGATTATATCTCTCTCAGTTATGAGATATTTTGTTGTAAAGTTTTGTATAAGTACTTCCTCATTCGAAGTACTGAGGGTGCATTCTTAGAAATCTCTGTAGACTTATTATTTTGGAATAAAAGTGTTGTTGAACAACTATTGTATGGCTGGCTAGATGAAGAAATAAAGCAAAGGACTTTTACAGGATTCATGTGTCAATGTTGGACAAATAAGTATTCTATATCTTATGTGTTTTACTGTTTTATTGTTTAATATTTCACTTGTGTTTCATATCTGAATAATAAACGAAAAAGTATATTTCAGAAAGTGCTTTATTGAAATCTGTCTTTAAAATCATTTTTATTCTAAATGATTTCTTCTAAGCTATCATAGGCAGGGAATTCTTAACTGCTCCTTGCTTCTTAGTTTATCATTGTGGTCATTGAATAAGAAATTCTTAATTGGTTTTTGTTAGTGATCACGCACTTTCCCTCTTTAAATTTGTTGACAGATTCTTAACTGCCCTTCTTCCCTTTTAAGACCATTTCAATCTTTTAAGTTACCATTTGTCTCCTGTTTAGCTGTTTTTCCCTGTGAAGTCCTTCTTTTTTGAATCAGCCTAATCTAGTTAATCCATCTTCAATTGACTCCATAGGCCAATGGCCTGAGATACTTTGTTTTACCCACCTGCTCTTGAACTCCACCACCAAATACAATCAAAACCCCCAAGATTTCATAACTAGCCTAATATCTAATAAAAATAAAGCTAAATCTTAAGGAGAGAGCCCTCATTGAGTACAGATTGGCTAGATTTTGTACTTAAAAGCTGGTTTGTGGTTAGCTCGGACCACTTTCCTTTTTCTGACAACTTCAAGGAAAATTTGAGTCATAACATAGTGGTGACTCCATTGGGGAAACCAATTCCTCAGTCAAAATAAATCATTAAGATAGTTTAAAACCCTAAATCTAAAGCATCTTAAAGAAATCATAGAATTTGTTTTCATATCAGTTAAGAAAATAAAAAATCAAAACCTAAAAACCTGGCTTTAGAAAGGACTCATTACACTAGAGCTAATCCTGATCCCAATCCACCACAAGTGTTTGAGAAACCCAATTTGATCCCCAAAATTCGTAGGAGACAAGAATATTTTGTTAGTCCTCGACCCATCTTCAGATCATCATCCTATCCTGTTAG
Source organism: Pinus taeda (assembly GCA_000404065.3). Classification (NCBI taxonomy): domain Eukaryota; kingdom Viridiplantae; phylum Streptophyta; class Pinopsida; order Pinales; family Pinaceae; genus Pinus; species Pinus taeda. The sequence goes on from APFE031327580.1 coordinate 97,444, forward strand.
TTGGATTTACCTTGAATACCAACCCTTTGACGAATACTTTGAGACCTCTTTGTTTAGGATTTCATCCGGTTCTGAATTAATTGAGCTAGTCCCAGACCCATTATTCCTTGAAGAATTACAGCTTCAAGCTGTTAATTTGTCAATTGACACACATTTGCAGAACTCACGACAATCTGATCTTACCATTGAAGGAACACCTAATCCCTCTGTAATCACTACTATTTCTGCAAGCTCATCTTCGTTTCCTCATACATATCAACCTCAAACCATTCCACATTAGCCCATCACCTCCAGTCCTCCATCCACAACTCAAACACCCATTGTTATTCCAACCCCAGCTGTTGTTTCATCATTACCTACAACAATGGCAAACAAATATTCCCCCTAGTGTTACTAGCCAACCGAGATTCCATGCCCTAGGATTACCAAAGTAAGATCGCTACTTTTGACGGCACTGGTACCTATATAGCCCAACAACACACCAAGAAGATGATTGATTATTTTGAAATTTATGAAATTTACATTAATGATGTGCAAATGAGAATATTTGTTTAGAATTTATCTCAGGAAGTTAGAACCTGGTTCAGAGGTTTACCAGCAAATAGTATAGACAGCCTAGAAACTCTCTATAGATAATTCTTGAACTGATGGGAGAAAAAGAAAGATCCTCTTCAGATTCTATCCGAGTATGAAAACCTAAAGAGAGGAACACAATCAACTGTGCATGATTATTGCACTAGATTCAACAATGTTTATAAAGCCATCCCTCAAAATCTTAGACCCCCACCTGATTTAGCCTTAATCAAATTCCCAGATGGATTTGATTCTGATATGGCTTTCCAGCTAAGAGAACAAGTCCCTCACACTTTGGAAGATATGCAAAGCATAACAGTTAGTGTTGAAGCCAACCTGACGTCTAAAGAGCCAAGGCTAGGAATGAAAGGAGGATACCATTAAAGGAAGAAGCCTCACCCTTTGAACATAAGTTATATGCCATAATTAAAGGGATGGATAGACTAGGAGATAGAGTGGAACCAATTGAAAGGAAAACTCCCTGGGATGGTCAGCCAGCCAACATAGGGAGAAATCCTAATTTTAGAAAAAATAAAAAACAAAACACTGGGAAGACTAGTCCAGACCAAAACATTAGAACCCCTTTCCAAGAGAATTATGCAGAAGCTTCAAACTTTGAAGAACCAGAAGAAGATACTCAAATTAACTTGATGGGGCTTGGTAATGAAGGAGAAGTTTTCTTGACCCAAGAGGATCAAGAGGCCCACAATACTTAAATAATTTCAAACAAAATTAGGGGAGTCATTCGACTTCAGGGAAGGATATGACACAACCATCTTTGAGGTGCATAAACAATACAACCTAAGGAGTAGGAGAATTGATGTCCCTGAAGCATACAAGAAAAAAGTTCCAAAACAACCCATAAAAGGTAAGACAATCATGACACCTGTACATATTCTTTCTGGATCAAACACTAATCCAACTAACCCCATAATTTAAGATGTCTTTGATAATCAATCAAACAATAAACAAACCTCCACATCTCTTCTTTCTAAGGGAAATATGGAAAAACCTCCAGAAGTTGATTTAGGTGAACCAACAAACAATGATTCCACTCCTGAAAAGGAGGAAAAACAAAAACACAGAAAACAGAGAGAATACTGCTGTTCGAAATCCAAAAGTCCAAGTAGAAAAACCCTTTAATATGGAAACTGAAGTAGGTAAGCTAAAAATCGTTGTTCCATTATCTGAATTAGCTAAACATGATGCCTACTGAACTCAAATCAATAGATCACTGAAAATTACTGGAACTGAAGACTTAGTTAGTGTTTTTGATGACCAGCCCAAATTAATCCTTCGCCTAGAAGTAAATGGAAAACCATTGGAAGAAGGAATTCCTCCCTTCTATGTGAGCTTAAACATACATGATAAGATTCTTCATAATGCCATGTTTGACTCTGGGCATCTCACAACCTCATGCTCAAGTCTGTAATGGAAAAGCTAGACCTAGACATCACTAGACGATACAAAGATTTGTTTTCTTTTGATTCTAGTAAGGTGAGATGTTTATGATTGATAAAAGACTTGTGTGTTTCATTGGTTCAATACCCTACAAAAGCATTTTTAATGGATATAGTAGTAGCAGATATACCACCAAAATATGGCACGTTATTGTCCAGATCCTGGGGTGCTAAGCTTCGGGACATCTTCAATTAGATATGTCATATGCTACTATCTTGGTTTTTGGACAACCAAAGAAGCTATACAGAGAAACATTGATGAAAAATGTATTAAGTAGTAAGGAAAAACACCAAAATTTCCCCATCTACTCAGTACACTCTGATATGGACTCATTCATTCTTTACAATGCAGAAACCAATCCTTCAAACACTTTAGAAGTTTTAGCAGTAGAACCAAAAGAAATTAAAAAAGAAAAATCAAGTGTTTAGATTGAGGAAATATCATATAACAAAGAAAAAGCAGATGATAATGAACAACCAAATCCTACTGTTAATCAAATTCCTACTACCCCAAACATCAATTATGAGCATGAGATTCTTTGGCATTTAGAATTTGATGGCTCAGTTAATAAACTAGGGGCAGGAGCAGGAGTTTTGGTGTACAATTTAGAAAACGATCATGCTGAAGGCCATGCCTACAGATTAAATTTTAAGTGCACAAATAATATGGTAAAATATGAAGTTCTCTTGCTGGGTCTTAAACTTGTTAAATGATTAGGAGCAACCATAGTATCTGTCATAGGAGATTCAGAATTAATAATCAAACAGATTAAAGGAAAATATCTAACTAGGGATCCTAGAATATGATATTATAGAGGAACAATCATAGAAATTCTCAACACTTTTTTGGAAACTTAGCTTGCTACAATCCCTATAAAACACAACTTGCAAGCCCACAGCCTGGCAATGTCTGCCAACACCTGCAAATTACCTTTCGAACCTAACATCAATATACTGCTGAAATTAGGCATAGACCAGCCATACTTGATAATCTGAAAAACTAGCAGGTCTTTGATAGTGATGACTAGATCAATAAATTTTTAACTTTAGATGAAGAGTTTTCTAAGTCACATAGAAGTTGATACAGTTATTAGTTCCAATCAAATAGATGAGGTAGAAACAAACATTTTAGAAGAAAGTTTAAAAAATATGCTTCATCCCACAAAATTCACTCAACAAGAAGTTCAAGACTTGAAACAAATGGACTTTGATGAGATAATTGAAGAAGAAATAGAGGTTATCAACCTAAAGGACAATCATTTACCAAAAGGATTGACTCCTCTAGAAGATCTATTTGATTCCAATGAAATTCCCAAGAAACCTAAAATGGAACCATAAAAATAAGATATTGAAGAATACAATTTAGGAAGAGAGGATAATCCAAAGATGATAAAACTATTAAAGTCTTTACCTCTTGATCAAAAGTTAAAGTATGTTGAACTTATGAGGGAATTCTAGGATGTTTTTGCTTCGAGTTACGAGGATTTGAAGTCATATGACACCTCCATTATTCAACACACTATACCTCTGAAAGAAAATCTAAAGCTCTTTAAACAAAAACTCAGAAGAATCAACCCTGTATTATTACCATTGACTGAAAAAGAAATTAAATGCATGTATGAAGCAGGGATTATTGCCCCTATCAAATTTTTAGAGTGGTTGTCTAACTTGGTAACTATTAGGAAGAAAACTAGGGAAATAAGGTTATGTGTTGATCTGACGAATGTAAATAAGGTCTCTCTTAAAGATAATTATCCTTTACCCAAAATGGATCATATTTTGGAAAGGGTAGTGGGTTCTTCTAGAATTTCACTTTTAGATAGGTTTTCAGGATATAACTAGATCTTGGTTCATCCTGATGACCAAGAGAAAACTTCTTTTACAATACCATGGGGAAATTTATATACATCAAAATTCCATTTGGACTAAAAAACGCAGGAGAAACCTTCCAAAGGGAAATGGACATTGCATTTGTCAAAGAAATTCATGATTTTCTTGTTATATATCTGGATGATCTAACTATTTTTTCTAAATCAGGTCAACAACACTTGGACCATCTCAGACAATCCTTTTTAAAATGTAGAAAGTATGGCATTTCTTTGAATCCAAAGAATTCCTTGTTCGGTCTAGAGGAGGGTAAACTTTTAGGTCACATAATTTCCAAGGATGGCATTCGAATTGACCCCTCCAGGATCGAAGAAATTCTATAAATACCTCATCTAAGAAGTATTAAAGAACTTCAAGCTTTCCTAGGGAATATAATGTTTTTGAGAAGATTCATTTCTAACTTAGTAGAACTCATTAGATTACTAAATAACATGCTAAAAAAGGATTCAAGTATCAAATGGGTAGTAGAGGCCAAGCAATCGTTCGAAGAAATTAAAATGGCCTTAACCAGAACACCAGTCCTCACCAGTTTACAATTTGATAAAGACTTCATCATTTTTTTCTTTTGCATCAGAATACACCATAGCAACAGTTTTATTACAAAAGGATGATCAAGGATGTGAGAAACCTATAGCCTTTTTTAGTAAAGAACTCAGAGATGCATCATTAAAATACAAAATAATGGACAAACAAGCTTTTGCATTGGTAAAAGCCATTAAGGACTTCAGAGCCTACATATTATACTCTCATGTGATAGCTTATGTGCCTAATGTAGTTGTCAAAAACATCCTAACTCAGGATGGAATTGAGGGCAAAAGAGGTAAATGGATTGCTACCATCTTAGAGTATGATATAGAGATAAAACCTATAAAACTGATAAAAGGATAGGGATTGGCCAAACTCATGGAAGAAACTAATTGTCAAGCCCTCGACATAAATGAACTAGATAATGAGCAGGAGATGGCGACTCCACAAATTAGCCAGGCCTTTCTAGACTCATCTTGGTATGCTAATGTAATTTATGTTTTACAAAATCTGCAGGATCCTCCATGGTTATCGAGAACCAAGAATAGGTTTTTAAAAATGAAAGCTTCAAACTTTTGTATCTTAGATAATACTCTTTTTTGGAAAAATCATGAAGGAATTTTATTGAATTGTTTGTTAAAAGATGTAGCTGACAAGGCTCTCCAGGAGTTTCATGCAGGAGACTGTGGTGGGAATCTCTATTGGAAGTCAATTGCAGATAAGATCCTAAGAGTCAGATTCTATTGGCCAACCTTGTTTGAAGATGTGAAGAAATTTGTAACTTTTTTTCCATAAATATCAAAATTTTGAAGGCAAGAGAAATTTGTTACCTTTACCCTTAAAACTCATTCCCATCGAGAAATCTTTCCAACAATGGGGTCTTGACTTCATTGGAGAAATCCATCCTCCATCCTCTGGCCAACATAAATGGATACTCACTGCCACTGACTATTTTACTAAATGGATAGAGGCCATCCCCTCCAGACAGGCCAATGACACAATGATTATAGGTTTTCTAGAGACCAATATATTGTCCAGGTTTGGTTGCCCCACTAAAATCATTACCGATAATGCTGCAGATTTCAAATCAAAGAAAATGATTAGTTTCTCTAACAAGTATCACATTACACTGGGCCATTCCACAGCTAATACCCTCAAGGGAATGGACTAGGTGAATCTTCCAACAAGAGTCTCATTAATATCATCAAAAAATTGTTGGAAGAAAACAAGAAAACTTGCAACAAAAAACTGATAGATGCATTATGGGCAGACACGCTTACAACTAAAAAATCCATTGGAACTAGTCCTTATGAGTTAGTATATGGCATGTAGGCTTTATTTTCTTCATCATTAGAAGTTCCTGTCATGAAAATATTCCAAGAAGCTCAAGTGGAACCTAAAGATATTGAAAGAAGGATAAACTAGATCATTAATTTACAACAGACCATAGAGGAGGTGTACCAAAGATCCCAAGTGTTGCAGGTGAAACTCAAGAAGATATTTGATAAAAGAACCAAGGCAGAAGATTTCTACCTTGGAGATAAAGTGTTAAGATGGGATTCCATAAGAGAGGATAAGGGAAAACATGGAACATTTGACTTCTTATGGAAAGGACTATACATCATCTATGCCTTCAAAGGAAACAATGCATATTTTGTTAAAGAGTTAGATGGTATAGATGTTGAAGAAGGACCAGTTAATGGTAGGATGTTAAAGCATTACTTTGATCCTACTTACTAATGTTACCATGTTCTTCATGTACATATTATATCCTGTGTAATGTCACAGTTTGGATTGGAAAGTAACCTTTTGGAGTTAAAGCTCGAATGGAAGGCCCTAAGCTTCAGAAGTATTATTGTCATACATACAATAAAGCAGCAAGTAAAAGAATATTGCATAGCACAATCAAAATCATTCAGAGGCCTCTGATCTACTGTTCTTGACTTTCCACCAGGGAAAGCCATCACTAAGTGGAGCCACTGTTATACCCCTATACCAATAGGTGTCATATATCATGATTGACTTGATGAGTTTTGTGATATGTTCATACCTTTACTTGTTGCAAAGATTTTCCATATTTGTAAAAAATCAAAAAATTTAAAAATGTAAAGAGGGTATACCCTAAAAGAAAAATCAGAGCTTGAAAATAATTAAAAAAATGGTCAAAAAATGAAAGAAAATGAACCCCATAGAAAAGAAAAGACTAGGAAAGTGTGCAAGTCTAAATGACACTACTCTTTCACTTTTGTATAATAAACAATTGTGTGTAGCTTGTCTCATATGCCACAATTCATAAATAGTCAAACGGTTTAAACTTGACTAGTTCATATTTCACTTTCATGTCGTAGAAATAGAGAATAAATATCTGACCAAACAGTGTAATCTTGGCAGATAAGTAGATAGGTAGAGTGAAAAAAGGAGCTCAACAGTTTAATCTAAGCCCTTAGATGTAATAAGTGTAGACTTAGATAGGCATTACCATGTAAAAGAAAAGAAATTTTGATAAGGGTTTGCCAATCTAAGTGCACCCTAATAAAGAAGTGAAAACGCTAGGTTAAGTAGGTAGGGTAAGTAAATGATGGTTGCAGTATAATATGTGGTGAATGATAAGTCTAAATGTGTAAATCTTTTACTTTCATCACAACGCAAATGGCATATATCACATGGAAGGCACATTGAGCAAACAAAGTCAAAATAATTAACTTCCCTACTCATTTCCCCTGAATTTTAACTCATTTTCCCTAAGTGCCAAGGTATCTATCAGATTAGAGGGGTTCAGAGCATTTCTCTGATTTTTGGAGGGACTGGACCTTTGGCCCAATAATTTATAATTCTTAAGTACTTAAGCACATTCATCAATGGTCACACCCCTTCGTAAATCATTCATTCCCTTGTTAAAGTTTTTCCTAAGTAAAATCCTATTTTACTTAGGGAAATTAAAATATTTCCCACAAAAACCCTCATTTTTTCACTTAGCCTAAGTTTTAATATACACATGAAAATGTTTTAGACTTAGCACTTTTTCCATTCAATGTCATAATTTATGTTATTTAGTAACTCCCCTATAAAAATTTACCCGCTCCCGTATTATTTTAACTACATAAAAACCCCAAATACTTATATATCCCACCCCTCGGTTAAATATAACCATAATACATCAATAATTGGGATTAATTAGTTAATCTGTAACTAATTAAGAAACCCTGACCCCTACGATATTAAGTGAGGATTAATTAATCACTAGGATTAATTAATAACTCAACGACCAATCCCATCACCCCCAATACAATTAAAAAACTTTAATCATGTCGAGCCTGCCGTCATTAAACTCCCATCACCTCACTTCCGTGATAGTCGTCCAATCAAGCCCCTCACATCCAACGGTCATCATGCATATCGCACAACCCTCTGCAACTGAACATTAACACGTGATCGCGAGTGGTTTTCTGAATAGTGCCCTCGCCACGCGTTGCTCATCATATGGAATTGCTCGGTTGAGCCCAAATACTGCCTCCTATCCATAAGCGGTGTGATAAAAAATGCTTACTGCTTCCTGCTGATGACAAAACTTCTACCAAATTTTTTGCTTTGTATAAAAAACAAAAGAAATCATTTTTCACCCTATTCTGTGAATGCATACATCCATGCAAATTGAACGTCGAGGTCAACCAGTTCATGCACTAAACTGTTCACTACCCTCAAAATTACAGATGACATCGCTCAGAGTCCGCCATTACACTCAGTGAACCTGCATTCCATTGTCCATCCCTAAAACAGGTATTTACCAATTTCCATCAAGAAAACCCTGCAAATACTTGTTTTCCACTGTAATTAATTGAAAAAGTCCAAAATTCACCATAATTCTATTACTGCATTTGAAATTCAAGTTCCTAGGCCTGTTGTTTTATCAATTTTACTTAAAAAACTCCAGTTTCATATCTGAATCCACAAGAACTAGAATGGAAGCCCCCGTGGCCCTAAATATTGCACCTATTACCACCCCTCACCGTGATTTAGACTATCTACTCCTGGCAGATAAGGATTTTCAAATAAAAGACTTAACGACTAATAAAGACCACGTGAAAGTATTTTTCCAATGCCGAGATACTCATTCGAATGGCTATGATGCCATAGGACTGTGGGAATCCAATCTCCCAATGTACTTTCTCCCCTCTTTACACGTTTTCCCTGATATTATTCATTACTACTATGCAAATTATGACCCCAACCTCAGAGCAGTGATATCTCCCAATAAAGCTGTCCTATTCACAATAACTGCAAACTCAATCAATGAGATGCTATTGTTTCGTCCTAGTCAAGCCCTTACCCCCATTTCCCTTGGAGATTTGCTTGAAAAATCAACTAAATCATCTCAATCTAAACTTAGTTGCCTTTGTGGAACTTTTGTGGATAAGAACCATCAACCCAAAGATCCCCCTCCTTATATGTCAGCTTTCTTCACAGAGACAGGAAAAATTGTAGTTGATATGATAGTTGCAGTCATGGGATTTAACGCTAGTCAATATGTAGATGAATTGACCCTAGTCTTGATGTCCATCTTTACCCCAGGTCAGCCCCCTACTGTCAAGTACAATTATGTAGCATTTATTGCTGAAAAGATCCATGACTAGTTCATGAGACTAGAAAATGAGAAAGTATTCAAATATTCCACATTAATCTATCACCTCATACTCTCCTATTAGTATGACATGTTTCCATTTTCTGTCAATAAACTTGATACAGAGGGTAATCCAAGGTTAGTCATTTTTTGGACTTCTATCTTCCACAAATCTTTTGCTTGCCTTTATTCATATAATAAATTCATTGACCAGTTTGTCCAACTAGCGACCACCTTGCTGATAGGAAATTCTCCTCCTAGGATTAGTGATGAAATCAAAAGGATCTTTCAGCTATCAAAATAGTACAGGGTAGGTCACCGGTACTTGTACCAGAATCACATAGAGATCAGGGTATATGGTTGTGAGCTTCCTCCATTCAAGCTACCAAAATATGTTCCAATGAGACTGTTTTCTTTGGAATATTATAGACAAATGATCAACTCAGATCAGATTCACTTTACCAAGGCTAAGAAAAAAGCACAGCTGAGAATCAAAGATCACTTAGGCCCATTTGCCTGCAACAATAGAGAAGCAGGCAAAGCAACAGAGAAAATCCTAGAAAACCACATGAGATTGAACAAAAGATTTGGTTGGAAATATGACCCCCACAGTTTCATCTGTGATAGGGGAATGAAAAATAGTTTATCACCTTATTTTCATCATAAAATCCTAGAAATTGAGCAATATGCCAAAACAAATGAATGGAGGGAAGGGACTCTTGTAGAGATAGATAGTGATTAGGACAATGTAGAAAATGTAATGAAAGACTTAGAAAAGACACTTGACGTGGATTCTTTTGAACAAGTGCTAGTTGAGACTTCTTAGAAGCCAACACCAGGGACTAGTGCCTCAACAACAAATACTTCTCAAAGGCACTCACATGAAACTAGCATACCACTTGCAGAATCTTCACAAAGAAGAGAACAAGAAACCAGCATTCCAATATCAGGGTAGTCAAGCATGTCAAAATAGCCTGAAATCTCTCAGGAATAGGCTCAAACACAGACCCATCCAACTCAAGTTAACGTGGGAGAGCCCCCAGTTCTGCAGACTCCTCTGAATGAGGAAACAAGCTTAAAGAGAGACAGGGAAATAGCTACCCTTGCTAGTGGTCCCTCAGACTAGCCTGGTGCTAAGAGGCATAAGCCAAATCCTCATTTAGAAGAAGAATTTTTTGAAGAAACTATAAGGAGTTTGAGAAAGAAGGTGCAGACAGTCAACATACATTCCTAGTAGGTGAGACACCTTCTAGCTTACACATATAGGAGCTAGAAAGACAACAAAGTGTTGAGATATCATCCTTCAAGCCTTCAACAGACAAGTCCCTAGACATCAAAGAAAAGTTCAGAGAGATAAAGGCCATAAATGAACCATTAAGGGCCCAAGTCTACAATCAATATATGAAGATGGCTCCTACCAATCAAACTAGGTTGATGTCAGCCTATGACATTAAGGAAGGGAAAATGCAAATGAGCTTTTTGAAGCCCAAAGTACAACAACCTCAGTTATTTACAGACTACCTCAAAATTGATTTTGAGGTCATGGTTAAGGTCATTCACCCCCTAAATTAGATTGAATTGCATAAGCAGACAAGGGAAATGGTGTATTCAACGTTGACAAGTAAAGCCATGATGGCCCACAGACTAGAGAACTCATTGAACAACACTATTGCACAGTTACAGTTAGAAAGAGCCTCCTCACAGGCTAAGGACAACAGAATCAAATCATTGTAGGAGTTGATTATTGGATTGGGTCATAACCCAAAAGATGTAAAAGCTGCAGATGCCTTGATAAAGAAGAAAGATGAAGACATAGCCGCGTTGAGAAAGCAGTTAAAGTTGCCTCCACTGAGGCATTCACAAACTGCTGGAGCTATTGAAAAGAAGGCTAAAGAAGAGCTTATGGACCTAGTCTTCAAGCTAAATGAACAATTGAAGGAGACTGAGTAGGAATTAGAGAAATAACTAAAAAGTAGGTAGAGTGAGTTAACCTCTCAGCCTCGAAATGTAGTACCAGAAGTCTCCACGGTAGTCCCTTCTACACTTACAATAGCTCTTGCACCGAATGTCCCTTTAGCCATAGCAGAAGCTACCACAGGGGCAGTTACAAACACAGGTACTTCACAGGTAGGAACTTCAGGTCAGAGCACTGAAGAACTAATCAAGTCCATGGAAGAGATGAAACTCCAAGTCTCTGAATTACAAAAGGTAAAGGACAAATTTGTCACCTTAGAGCAAAAGTATGATGTCTCAAATATTAATTTTGCTAAAGAAGTGAGGAAGAATAAAGGCTTGGCTCAACAGGTAAAAGCATTGGAAAAAGATCTCACTTTTGAAAAGCCTTTAACAAATATTAGGAAAATTCTATGGACCAACATCACTCAATCAATAAATGATGTTTGGTCATCCATACAAATTATTTTTGAACAGATTGACCTGCACAAAACTTAGGAACAACCGGGAGGGAAGCCTGAGGAAGCTATCAGGCTAATAAACTTTTTGAACAAAGAATAAGTACCAGTTGGAATAGTTGAATATTGAGGATAGGACTGCAACTATCCTCGAAATTAAGAAGGTCTTAACCAAAAGGTCTCCAATGCAGAACTTAGAAATAAAATGTCAGAACATGCAGGAGGAAATTGATGAATTTATGGAAAACTTTGGCATTTTACAGAGTAAAGGACTTCCATGTCCTTTAATAATCAACAATAAATTAATGAGGCATGAGGATTATGTTGAAAAATTGGATCAATATGCGAATAACCAAGCTAGTTCATTTACTAGTTTATCCACACCCAAGGCACTTCCTATAGGCAGAGTTCTCTATGACATTCTGGAGAACCTTTTCTATGTTGAACATGAATTGAAACATTTGTTTCTAGTACAGCGTAATTTTGTAAAATCCATAGAGGCTGATGAAATCTTCGGGAAGCTAGAAAGGACTAGGATACCAAGGGATGATTGGTGGATAGATATTATAGAAATTTTATGATTTACCTTGGTAAAAAAGTAAATTTTTAGTATTTACCGTAGTCAATTTTGGTAATAAAGGTGAATAAGGATAAAACAGGTAAAGAGTATCAGAACAGGTCAAAAAGTATCAGTAAGAAAATGAAAAGCAAACAACCAGCACAAAATTATGGGCAAGACAGTGAGATGATCAAACATAGGGTCTCCCTCTAGCTCATTCGCAAAAACAGGGACAACAAGCCATTAGTTCACTTTTAGCTTCTATCTTCAAGGCCATCCGTCTCTACTTTTGTGTAACATATGGTTAGTTTTCCTAGATTATATCTCTCTCAGTTATGAGATATTTTTTTGTAAATTTTTGTTTAAGTACTTCCTCATTCAAAGTACTTAGGGTGGATTCTTAGACATTTCTGTAGGCTTATTATTTTCGAATAAAAGTGTTGTTGAACAACTATTGTATGGCTGGCTGGATGAAGAAATAAAGCAAAGGACTTTTATAGGATTCATGTGCCAAACATTGGACAAATAAGTATTCTATATCTTATGTTTTTTACAATTTTCTTGTTTAATATTTCACTTGTGTTTCATATCTGAATAATAAATGAAAAAGTATATTTCAGAAAGTGCTTTATTGCAATCTGTCTTTAAAATCATTTTTATTCTAAATGTTTTCTTCTAAGCTATCATAGGAAGGGAATTCTTAACTGCTCTTCTTCCCTTTTAAGACCATTTCACACTTACCATTTGTCTCTTATTTAACTATCTTTCCCTGTGAAGCCATTCTTTGTTGAACCAGCCTAATCTAGTTAAGCCATCTTTAGTTCACTCCATAGCTCAGTGGCTTGAGATACTCTATTTTACCCATATGCTCTTGAACTCCACCACAAAATATAATCAAAACCCCCAAGCTTTCATAACTATCCTAATATCTAATAAAAACAAAGCTAAATCTTAAAGAAAGTGCCCTCTCTGAGTAGAGATTAGCTAGATTCTGTACTTAAAAGTTGGTTTGTGGTTACCTCGGACTCTTTTCCTTCTTCTGACAACTTCAAGGAAAATCTGAGTGATAACACAATCATTCATATAGGAATACACATTCCATTTTATGGAAGAAAAGCTTGCAACTGATGTCCAACATAGTTTCGAATCAGCAAATTTTCATGATTTAACCATGATGTTGAATCATATTCAAATAACTATAGATAACCATGAACTGTAAGTTATCATTATGCATAAAAGAAAATATACATTTTCATTTATGTCAGCAACAAAATTCTGATCAAAGCACATAAGAGAAGAGGAAAATCAATATGAAACATAGGCTCCTCTTGGAACCAAGTAGTCTATCTTTATTCACAATAAATCCGAGTTGTTTTTTTCTTCAAACAAAAGGCCCCACTCTCCTATCAGTAGGTAATACTTGTGCATCCCTCAATGACCCTCGATCTTCCATGACCTTTGATTTCCCCCATTTCAATAAACAAGTCAGCATATGCAGATGAGAACGGTCAGTGAAACTGTTGACTCACCGAGGTCACCCTTGGTGGAGTGTTCTCCTTCCTGGGGAAATGAATGGATGCCTTCGGAACAGAGAAGGATTGCGTATCATTTCTTAGCACCTGTGTGGAGTGGCTGTCATTCCCTGTCATTTCCTGAAGGAAACTAAATATGTTGCACTCATCATCCCACATCTGGCATGCTTTGTGATGTATTTGGCAATGATGACATCTTGATGGATTAGCACTGTCATGAGTGCTTCCACTAAACTGAAGGAGTGCCTCCATTATGCAATTTGGCAGTCTGTGTTCACTTTTGCAGAGTGTGTTTTGCATTGCTAACATCGGTAGGGTAGAGGTGTCATCTCAATACAACTCACTTTCATCCGTTATCGGGTCTGCTCGAATTTGCCTGCAAAATAATCCATATCAGCTATCAAGGTGAGACATAGGGTGAACAGGCCTACAAAACATGAATCTTGCATTTATAACATCAAATGTGAAAGAATTCCCCTTTCTTTTTAATTTATCCACTGATTAAGTCCCATGAATGTAAATCCAATTTACACTACAAATACTTGCAAAACACAGAGCAGAATCCAAAACTTGGACTTGAAATACACAAGAAACATTGGAAAAACCCGTGTCCAAGCTGTATACCTGGACTTCAAATTTTATATGCCCAAGCCTAAAATTATCAGCGAGTCTAGTGTATGGTGTCACGCCTTATGCATGAGCACTAGACCCCGTTGATAGCAATTTGCGATGGGAAGGGGCGACCCCGATAGCATATATATTATGTTTGAATCAGATTGGCGAGTCCACCATATCGCATATTGCAATATGTGTAGGCCTAGGGCCTCGCTAATTGTGATATGCGATTAGGCCGGACTTGATATATATATGTGTGTGTGTGTGTGTGTGTGTGTGTTATTTAATAGCCTCGACGAGACTACAGTGCATGATTTCCCTTTGTAAAACCCGACTTCAACATTTTGTTTTTGAAGACACAAGAAAGTATGGGAAAACCCTGTGTCCGGCCATAAGGTCGGACCTGAAATGTTATATGCTCTAGTCTATAATCATCGGCAGGTCCGGCCGATTACGATATGCGATTGTGAGGGCAGGCCCGATAGAATATATATTGTGGTTAATATAGCTGTCGGGTCTAGAAGACAATGCACCCTTTATATATATAGCTTTGGGGCTTGGTTGATAGTGATTTGTGATGGGGCTATGGACCCAAAATATATGCATTTGAGTTAATAAAAACTGTCGGGTCCGGAAGACATGATAGGCCCAAAAAAGGGATTTATGCATGTTTTGCAAAGTATTTCTGCTATAAGGAGTTATGATGGGAAAATGATGTGATAGAAGGTTTTGAGGGCTTAAAAGGTTCCGATGGGGGGAATGAATGGAGGGCTATGGTGGGTGATGAATGGACCATGCAACAAGGTCTAAAGGAGGGGGTCTTGACCATTAAGAAATAAAAATTTGGCTCGGCAACAAGTTAAATTATGTGGGACTAAACAAATCATTTGGAGATGTAGAAGGCCAAATTTGAGGGGACCCATTTAGATTTGCTGCCAAGGAAAGTTTTGATAGGGCGGTAGTTGTGGATACAACAAATGGCGAACCGTTGGGCGAACCCGTTATCTATGTTTCCAAATAAACCTCAGATCAATAAAACATCAGGGTGTTAATATAAACTTGAAATGAAAACTGTACAAATGAAAAGGCATGGGTTCCACTTCAACATTGATTGCTTCAGGTGGGATGAAGACAAATAGCTTCTATTTATTGATAGGGTTTTGACATGCATTTTCCAATGGTGATTTTATGGAATTTATTGACCTTCCTTTACCTGTTTCCTGCTTTCAAAAATCCTTTCTAGGCCATAACTGGTCTACCAATACCTGTTTCGGTGTACCTCAGCTCTTTATTACTCATCAAACTTGACGTAGATATGTTTATCTGCACTTTATATGAGAATTTCAGTGCTATATTTCCATTGATTGAATGGGGCGCAGTCATGGATCATGCCATATTTTTAAACTGCTTAAGCAAGGTTGGGCTTGTTGTATCAATCGATAATCCGAGCCCAACAACAATCCTTACTCTAACTGGCTTCCCAAACAACCTGTCCTTCCAGATTAGCCAAAAGACTTGATATTTCATTTTCTTTTAAATAAATCCTTCCAGTTTCACGCACAAGGACTAGAGCACAGTTGGATTTGCCACATGGTATATGAAAATGAGTTTATCCCATGAAAGGAGATTTACTTGTAGATAACGAGTATTGGACAATTTATTGTGGTGGATGGAACTAATGGAGAATGACTACAAACCTTGCAACTAAGTATAAGCTAGGTTTGAGTGGGATTTATTCAAAATGTACAGTTCCTCCATACCAATTCAGCTGTAGTTACACATTTTGTTTTATAAATATGCCCCTACATGCTCCAGATATCCAAGTTATCAATAGATCTTACCCAGTTCCCAACAGATGCCAATGAGTGGTTTTGGTTTGAACTCCACAACTAATTTTCAAGTTCTGATGGGCTAATTGAAAAATTGTTTGATTTGCAAGGTAATGATGGATTTAGAAACAATAGAATCATCAACAGGTTAATGCAGAAGGGAAAGGTTGAAGGTGGTGAATGAGGGAAAATATAAGAAAGGAGAAACAAGATAGGAGGATTGAAATTGGTTGGCTGAAAAGGATTGCGATTCCAAAACAACAAGAAAATAAACTTTGCATAAAAACAAAAAGGAAAAGACAAAGGTGCAACTAAACTATCAGCAAAGCTAAAATGACTTCTAACCTACTAAGGAGGTAACCACCATGTGGTGGCTACTGGAAGTATCTCTTCAGATGTTGGCCATTAACAGGGAGTTTTTCAATATCTCCCTGTAAAGTTTTCAACCTGTAAGTTCATTGACCAAATTTTTCCACAACTTGGAATGGGCCTAGCCATAAGTGTTGGAATTTCATGTGTTTAACTTTTGGCTCTCTCATCTTGTCCCATTTCAGGACTAGCTTTGCTACTTGGAAATCTTTATCTCCTGTGAGCTGATGATCAAACCATTTTTTTACAATCATTTGCTGATTTCTGAATTTATTTCTGGCTTTATCTCTTAATTCTTCCAACTTCATTAGTTGGTTGATCCTCTCTTAGAGTAGGGCCGGAGGGGTTCCTCTTGAAGCTTGGGAGAGTTGTAAAGAGGGAAGGGTAATGTTGGGAGGCAGGATGGCTTCTTTTCGATAGATGAGGAAGTATGGGGAGTTTCCTAAGGCCACTTTTGGGGTGACCCTATCAGCCCAAAGGGTATTTGTTAGGGCATTGTGCCAGTTCCACTCGTTATCAGTGTTAGACTTGCGGATTATGCAGATAATGTTTTTATTTGAATACTCTACGACTCTGTTTCCCTGGGGTAATAGTTTGATGAATACCTCATGTGGATTGATTTATCAATAGCAAACTTAGTCAACTTCAATGAAGAAAAGTAAGATGCATTATCAAATGTAAGAGCGTCAGGAATGGCATGCCTGTTAATAATGAATTTCTCAATAAACGATATTACCACATCCTCATTCACCTTCCAAAGCGAGATGGCTTCGGTCTATTTGGTGAAATAGTTGGTCACTGTGAGTATGTACTTATGCTGCTGCGAAGAGTTTGGAGTGATTTTGCCTATGACATCTAGCCCCATTGCTAGAATAGGTGACAAATCATAACAGGCCTAAGGAGAATAACATGCTTTCTTTCTCGTCCTGCGGTGGTTTGAAACGTAGTGCATTTGCGAGCATAGACATGTGAGTCTCTGAACACTGTGGGCCAACAATATCCGGCTCTTAATATTTTGTGAGGAGTGGTCTCTCCGCCATAGTGACCACCTGCTGGGCCATCATGCATTTCTTTCAAGACATGGTTGGTATCCTTTTCCAAACACCTTAGCCAGATTCCCTCAAGATTTTTCTTGTATATTATATTATTGGCCAAATGATACTGATTAGATTTCAATTTGAGTGCTCTCCTTTGTGATGTATCCATGTGTTCAGGGCATGATCCTCATATCAGGTAGAAGCATATGCAAGAGTACCATGACTGAGGGTCCAAAAAGGCTTTCGACGTTTCTCTCTCATACATCAGGGATTTGTTAACCCATAGGGGCTCCTCCTTGAATTCCATTGGTGCATATTGCATGCTCTACATTTCTGGTTCTTCAGATGCTCCTTCTTTATCTACCAAAGCTTCTGCTGCTAGCCTGCAAAGTCCCTGCCCTTGAACTACCTATGTTGACTTAATCTCGAGGTCAAACTCTTGAAGGGTGGTTATCCAATTCCCTCTCTATTCACCCATTTCCTTCTACACGAAGACAGCTATTATAGCAGGATAGGGAACGATTATTTTGGTCTTGGACTTTAGTAAATAAGGGTGGAAATGTTTTATGGCCTTGAAAACTACAATGCCCTTTTTCTCCACATCTGGGTGGTTGAGTCATGCCCCTTGGAGATTGGAGCTCATATAAGAAATAGGGACTTCGTTGCCTTCGGTATTTTTTTAAGTGAGTATTGCAGCATATGAAACATCAGAAGCAAAAGTGTATAAGAAGAATTCCTTGCCAAAATCGAGGCTGAATAATGCAAGCACTTCAATAATGGATTCCTTGATTCACTGAAACGCTTTCTTGGCTTCATCGCTCTACTTGTACGCAATGTCTTTCTTCATCATTAGCTGCATAGGGCACACTATTTCAGTAAAACCTGAGACAAATTTCCTGACAAAATTGATCTTCCCGAAGAAAGATTGCATGGCCCTTTTATTTGCAGGGGGTTGTATTCTTATGATAGTCTCTATTCTTTCAGGGTCAATAACAATCCCTTCTTTAGAGAGGCTATGACCCAGTAGTTTCCCCTTTGTGATTGCGAAGATGTTGTTCTTAGGATTCAACGATATCCTGTGTCTTCGGCATCTTTCGAAGATTTGTTTCAGGTAACAAATATGATCCCTTCTATGATATGCATACATTGTAATGTCATCCATGTAAACCACTACTGATCTGTTAATTAAGCCTTGAAAATCTATATCCATAGCTCTTTGGAATGTGGCGCCCGCATTAATGAGTCCAAAAGCAATTTTGCAATATGAGTAAGTGCCCCATTTAGTGTTGAAGGTTGTCTTAAGTTGATCCTCATTAGATACTAACACTTGATTGTATCATCGAAACCTGTGTAATAGGGACAACATTTCAGACCCAGAAACTCACTGAAGAATGTGCTCCATAGAAGGGACAGGATAGTTATCCTTTTGTGATGCTTTGTTCAGGTTTCTGAAGTCAATACACAACGTGATGTCTCCATTTTTATTTCTCACTAGCATACGATTAGCTACCCAACATGTGTGTCTGATAGGAAAGATGATTTTAACATCCAAGATTTTGTTTAATTCTTTCTTCACCAGTGGTTCTAGGCTTGGATGCATCTTACACAGCTTTTGTTGGTAGGGCCTAGCCTCCTTTTCTAAAGGGATTACATGTTGCATAATGGTAGTATCAAAGGTCTTGAGGTCTTTATATGTCCATGCAAACACATCCTTGTATTCTTTAAATAGCTTGACAAATGCAACCTTTTCTTGTGGAGAGCACCCCAAGCCTAGATTTAAATTTTTTGGGTCTTCTTTGGTTCCAAGGTTGACCGATTCATACTTCATGGATGAGCTATGCATTTTGTAGTTAGTTGTCTTATTGAATTTATCATGCAAATCATACAAGTGCTCCACCTTAACAACTGACTTGGGAATCACATTGGGCTAATCCTTTTCCTCACCTTTCCTCTCATTCATATGCTTGTCGTGCTCCTCTTCATCAATGACGGCATTCATGAATGTCCTCTCGCAGTGCAAGAACTCAAGGATTTTCTCGTCATCTTCGAACACCTGCCAATTTGAGATGTTATCATGCATGGATGGTTTGAAAAACAATTCAATAGAACATTTATTTTTCTTCAATATAAACTCAGGCAAAAGTTTAGTAGCCATACTAGCCATCAGATCAGCATCTTGGTTTTTCCCTCGAGGTATGTATGTGATATTAAAAGAATGAAAACTATCAATTAAGTTCCCTACCTCATGCTGGTACCTTACCAGGTGTGGTGAATTGCAATGTGTCCTTTTCCTTACCTAATCCACTATTATGTGTGAGTCACCAAAAACTTTAAGATTTTCTACCTTAATATCAATGGCTTTCTTCAGGCCTTGCAGCAAGCCTTCATATTTTGCTGCATTGTTGGTGCATGAAAACTCCAACTGGCTGGCCATCAAGTGTTGGTTCCCTTGCAGGTCAATGAAAATTCTCCCAACACCTGCACCTTCAAGGCAATTAGAGCCATCAAAATAGAGTGTCCAGAATGTAGAATCTAATGTTACATAAATTGAACTATTATCTAAGAAATTAGTCCTATAATCTACTATAATAGAGGATAGTTCGTCAGTTGGATTGTGGGATGGAGCTTCCAACTGTGTGTATGTCAAAGTTTCTTCAACTATTTCTACATGGAATTCTCCAAAATAGGTTTCTATGGCACAAACATCGAAACTATAATTCCCAAGGATATAGTTGGTAAACATTGCAGGTTCATTGGGACCGTTTAGCTTCGTCACTACATACTTCATGTACCTTTAATGATCAACTCTCAGCATATCACCCTTCCCCTTCTGAGGCAGCAAGATATGGGACCAATCAGTTGAGAAGTATCCATTTGGTTTTGCTGACCAATCCCTACTAAGCAACATTCCATAAGCCTCGGGTATATCAACTACCACTATATCAATGACTTGTGTGTATTGTGGTTTAGTAGTCATCCAGATCAATACATATTTCAGTTCCCCAATTACTTTCACATTTGTCCTATCTAATTGCATTATACGAGTCCTAGTTTTCTCAGGTATTGGGTGGAGTCTTTTAGCAACAGTGTAAGGCATCACAGTGGACGAGGCACCTAAGTCTACCAAGAAATTGTGCACATTCATGTTGAATATTTCAAATGTGATAAGGAAAGGGGGAGTCGTGGATTTTGCTTTCCTTCCTATCATGGCTGCACTAACATCTTGGGGTTTTTGATTCATTTTTTATAGGGTGGCTTCCATGGCTGCTGGCTTTTCGGTTGAGCTGGGACTACTAATAGGTTTGGAGATTGAATTCTACGTTTGGCTACTTGGGGTGGCAAGAGTTTTCAGTTCTGCTCATTCATAGCTTTCAAGAGCAAATCTATTTGCTGCGTTAATTTTAGAAAATACAAGTAATAGGGCAGAGTAAACATACTGCCCTAGATTTCTTAAGATCATCCACAATATTGTAATCAATGTTATGAAAAGGATAGGGCAGAGTAAACATACTGGTTTTGCCATTCTTAAGTGGGAGTTTACCATTTTGAGTCACCTTTATTGCAGCAGGAGATGCATTTTCTTTCTCTGGATGGTTTTCTACTAGGGTATTATTGGACTGACCACTAGATCTACCCTTCTCAATAGGGACTTTGGGAGCGGGTGGCTTCACAGGGCGAACATCTTTCTTGGTCTAATCTATCGGCTTCATCACACCCGTAAGTGGCCCCTTGCTTTGTGTGTGGATTTCATTAGTGTGGATCTTTGCCATACTATCTCCTTGGTCATCATCATTCTCATTTGTATAGAAATCCCACAGTACATTGATTTGAGATTCTTCTTCCAAGGGCTCCTCTACTTGATATTCTTCCTCATCTTCTTGTTCAGGCTGTAGCTCCACTATAGGTTCTTCCTGGTTAAGGAGTGATCCAATAAGAGCTAACTCTTCTATATTTAAATTCCCTTCATTAGTGTTGTGTGTGGAGCATGATTGTTCAGAGGTCTTTGTTTCAGCGGGATGTATACCCCAGGAAGTTTTGTACACCCCTCCACGCGGGGGGGTGCCTTGTAAAAGTATAGTAATTTCTAGTCAATCTGAGCCGTTCATTAGGCGGATGATCTGACTGTAGAACTTATGTTTAGTTTAGGGTTTTTTGCCCTAGAAGGTACCCCCTCTCTTTGTATGAGGGTATTGTATTTGAGGCAGCGATATAGATGTGTATTCTGTGTGTGTGTGAGCGAGAAACAGAGAGGTGAGACTGTGAGAGAAAACAGAGGATATTACAACGGCTTTGCTGTAGGTTGTGTCTCTTCATTTTGCTGGATAATAGAAAGGAAGGACTGGCTGTTCGAGGTGGACGTAGCCCAAACTGGGTGAACCACGTATATCTGTGTCTCTCTTGTTCTGTGCGTTTTCTGTGTTTATATTTCTGCAATATTTTATGTGTTCCATTGCTCCGTAATATATAATTTTCTAACAATTAGGTGGATCAGGTAGTGCAAGTGGACCATGACCACCTTCTGCCTTCTTATGATAGAAAGGTTCGAAAGGTTTTCTATTGTTATACTATCCTCCATTCGTACTTGTACTCTCTCCATAATTCCTTTTCATATTGATGGCTATATTTGTCAACTTATTAATGATTCGATGCAGACATTCTACATCTGTGGTATCATTTTCTTTGGTTTTAGCCAGCTTGTTATCACTCCCACTATTCTTCTTGGATTCTTGAGAGGATTTCTTTTCTCCAGTTGTAGGGTGGCATGCTGCGAGACTGAGCATTTCATTCTTGACTTTTACTGCTTCATTGATAGCACCTTGTAAAGTTTGTGCCCTACTCCTCTTGACCCACATCGCAATAGGGATAGGGAGAGAAGTGATTTAGAATTCCATGAGTACCTCCTCAGTAGGTCTAGTGGTGGTTGGGATTATGTTGAACAAGGCGTTGAGCCGAATGTTAAAATCATTGACCTTTTCTTTGGTTTCCATTTTCAAATGGGATAGTTCTAGAACTAAGGTTGCAGGGGTTTTGTCATTGAAATACTTGTCTAAAAAGGCCTGTTGAAAGGCAGTCCATGAAGTGAACTAGAAATTTCTCATGCGCGTTCCAGAGCTCTTGTGCCCTGCCCTTCTTCGGCCCTGTTGTCCTCAGCAGGCCTCCGCCTAACAGCCCCTACTGCTGGGCTCTCCGTCCTTCCTTCTAGCTGCCCCGCCTTGACTGTCTGCGATTTTGAGTCATCTCTTGGCCCATTATGGCCCCTCCAGAGGTGGCACCAGAGGAGGCCTTCTAGTAAGTGATCTCCAATCTGGTTCGTTCTCTTCCGCCTTAGCAAAATTGTCCCTCAGTTACGAAGTTTGTGAAAAAACTGGAAGGGTTGCAGGAAGTCTATGTGCCTCCAACCTTGCCCCGTATGGCTGCACTTGGCTTAGCTGAAAGAGGTCTTATTGGACCATTTAAAGGTCTCTGGCCCTCTCCAAAAACAATGCAGAGGTCGGTGGAAAGGAACTAGTCAGACAAAACTCAAGGGAAAATCTCTATTAGATTTTGTGGAAAAGAATATTTTACATTTCATTTTGAAACTAAGTAAGATAAGGATTTGATCTTTTGTAATGGGCCTTATTTTATGGATTCCAGAGGACTGTACCTCAATAAGTGGACTCCAGGCTTTGATCCGGAGCTAGATATCCCTGGCGCTTTGCCTATTTGGGTCTACCTTCCACACCTCCCCCTGCATTGCTGGGGATATGAGTCAGCGCGCATTATAGGGAATGCTGTAGGGAAATATATTGACCGGAGTGAACCTAAAGAAAACATGCAGGCTTGTGCTCGCATTTGTGTTGAAGTTGATTTGGGGAAAGGCTTGCCAGAAGCCATCAAGCTAAAGGTGGATGATTGGAACCACATTCAGCAGCTAGACTATGAACAGATTCCCTTCAAGTGTAAGGTATGTCATGAATATGGCTACTTTGCAAATCGATGCTCTAAACTTCTCAATGTAGATAGTTCTCCACAAGAAGAACAATGGGAAGTAGCAAAAAAAAATAAATGTAGCCCCTAACTCCATCCCTTCTCATGAAGCTAGGCCTACCCCTCATCCCCTTCCCATTCCCCCTCCCAATCCCTCTCCCCCATCTCCACCGCCCTCCTCGTCCCTTCCTCCCCTTCTTAGCCGGCCTAATCCCCATTCCTCCTCTCCTTCCTCCAATCCCTTTCACATTCGCTCCCAACCTGAGGATCCCCCTTCTCCAAAGATTCAATCTCCTTCTGAATATTCCCTTCCCTTGTCCATTTCCTCTTCCCTCCCTTTTGATCCCCCTCCCCTCAGAACCACTAGAAGCAATTCCAAGGAGCATGGATCAATTCCTGATAACCAAAAGAAGTCTGGAAGAAAATATACCAAACATCAAAGAGATGAAAATGCACAAAAAGACATAGAATTGGGTATTCAAAACCCTATATAATCTTACATACAAGGGCAGATAAACAAGGATTCAATAAATAAAGATCTAGGAGGAAGAGCAAATCCTTGCATTCCATTGAAATGATGAAAATACTCTCTTGGAACAGCAGGGGATTGGGGCATCCCACCAAAACAAACGCCTTAAAAGATCTCTTAATCCAAGAAAGACTAGAGATAGTTCTACTTCAAGAAATAAAACTGGTACAGGCAGGGATGAATAAAATTATTGAGAAGAATAAATTTTATAAAGGATGTGTGTGCGATTCCAGAGGGGCTTCAGGAGGAATTGCCACACTTTGGATTCAAGACAATTGGAACAAGATAGCGAAAACAGTGGAACAACACTGGATAAATATTACTTTAAAGAACAATATGAGTAGTTATCAGCTATTCACTTACAATGTTTACGTTCTGAATCATTACAGAGATAAGGAAGCTTGTTGGAACTCACTCAGCACTAACATAGCAGAGGAAGGTAACGACAACATAATTCTAGGTGGTGACTTAAATCTTATCATGCATGCTAATGAAAAATGAGGAGCTAGCCTTACTCTTGATCCCTTTAGAAATCAATTGGAGAATGTTATGTAGCTTGCAGATCTTGTTAATATTGTTCCAAAGAATTGCAAGTTTACCTGGAGCAACCACAGGCTTGGAAAAACAATATAATGGAAAGGCTGGATCGAATATTGGTAAATGTGTCTCTTCTCTCCTCTTTTGCAGCTGTCCATGCTTTTATTCTCCCCTTTGCTGCTTCATATCATTATCCCACTGCCTTATCTCTTGAATCCCATCATCCCCTGGGCCCAATCCCTTTTAAATACAGTCCTTTATGGAATCATATTTCAGCTGCCAAAATTCTAGTCTAGAAAACTTGGCGCTAGCATGTAGCAGGCTCACTAAGCTACATATGGGAAAGCAAATTAAAAAATGTCAGGAACGATCTCAAGAATTGGGAAAAATCCCAATATAAAGAACCAAAAGCAAAGAAGCTAGATGTGGAAGCTAAAATTGAAAATTTACACCATGCAATGGAAAACCAAGAGTAGATTCAAGCAAGGAAAAACCAAGAAGAGGACCTCTACAGTCAACTATACAGCATCAGAAGAGAAGAAGAAAAAAAATGGCGTATAAAATCAAGACAGGTTTGGCTGAAAAGTGGGGATAGGAATACAACCTTCTTCCACAAGCAAGCAACTGTAAGACAAATTAGGAGCAACATAACAACTATTATAGACAATCCAAGTACCCAGCACAATGATCAAGCTTCCATTAAAAATGTGGCTACAACACATTTTAAAGAGCTCCTATTTGAAAAAGGGGAAGAAGAGAATTACACTGACTTCTTACAACATTTTCCAAATAAAATAATAGCAAAATCCAACGAAAGATTGACCGAAGAGATAAAGGAAGAAGAAATCTTGGGAGCAATCTGGGGCCTCCAGCCTGACAAAGCTCGAGGCCCAGATGATTTCCCAATTTGTTTCTATAGGGAGTACTGGGAAACCATCAAAAAGGACCTCATCAAGTATTACAAATGGATACAAAGGAAAAATAAAATGGGAGGCTTCACAAACTCAACCCATCTTGTACTCATTCCCAAAGAGAACTGTCCCTCTTCCTTTTCCCGCTTTCGACCTATATCCCTATGAAAATCTTCATATAAAATCCTCGCCTCCCAACTTAAACCTCTCTTGCCAAGCGTTATCTCTGAAAATCAAGGCGGTTTTATGGCCAACAGACAAATATCTGACTCCATCTTACTTGTCCAGGAAGCCATCCACTCAAGCCTTTCTAGAAAGGAAAAGGGCTTCATTCTGAAATTAGACTTGGCAAATGCCTTCGACAGAGTCCGGAACTCCTTTCTATTTGCTACTCTTCAAAACATGGGCTTCTCTGCCCCCTTCATTAATCTCATAAGAACCTGCATTTCTGGACCTTGGATTGTCCCACTCATCAATGGAAGGCCCGACCCTGCTTTCCAATCTTTAAGAGGATTGAGGCAAGGTTTTCCTCTCTCTCCCTACTTATTCATTTTAATGGCTGAATCTTTTAGATGTGTCCTCGATCATAAGAGACAAGCGGGCCTCATCACTAGAATCAAATTTGAAGATGGAGTTAAAAACATCAATCACTCCCAATTTGCTGATGATACCCTACTGATAGGAGGATCATTTGCAATAATTGCCCAAAGGTTCAAGCTCCTATTACATAAGTTTATGAGATACTCTGGGGGAATGATAAACCATCTCAAAAGCTACATTTACGGTTGGAATGCTTCAGCCCAAACGCTCCAAAACCTATCCAACATATTTGGGGTGTTGTGCAAGTTAAATTGGGACCACTTTAGTTACTTGGGAATTCCAGTGAGCATGGGTCGTGCCAAAGCTGAAATCTGGGACAAAATGCTTGATAAATTGAAAAAAAAAGTCCACAACTGGGGTTCCTTCTAGCTCAACCCAGCTAGTCGTATGGTGCTCCTAAAAACAGGCCCGTCTTTGTTTCCTTTATATCAGTTCTCCTTATCTTAGGTGCTAACCTCTTTTCATCACAAAATGGAAAGTATTCTTAGAAATTTCTTATGGCAGGGTGGAAAAAATGATAAGAAAAAATATAACCTGGTTAGTTGGAAATAAGTTATCCAAAGCTAGGAAAAAGGAGGGCTTGGAATCAGATCTCCATTGTTCACTAACTTAGCCTTTGGTGGCAAGCTTATTTGGAGATTGCTAGAGGAGCAACAAGCATGGTGGAAAAGAGTCATTGAGGTCAAATACCTTAACAGTCCAAGGAAACAACTGCTAGATAGTGAAATACCCGTAAGGAGCAGCACAGGTATTTGGAAACTCTACAAAAAAGCCATCTCTTTTATGGCACAAAATGTTTCAATGGTTCCCAAAGGTGGCAGCAAAATCAGCATTGGAAGCGATAAGATAATGGGAAATAAAGCCATCAACATCTTCCCAGGTATGGAACCAATCACCCTCTATTTCCAAAGCAAGGGATTATATCACTTAAATAAAATTTCACATTGGGATATAGATTCGCAGGCTTGGAAGGGCTGGAGCTTCCCTCCCATCCCTCTTCATCTCAAAGAATCCTTTAATAATTTCCAGAATCATATCCATAACATCGTGCCTATATCTAAAAATGGTTCCGACGGTTTCCGATGGGACCCTATGGATTCAAGTTACTCAATTCAGACATGTTACAATTATTTGTGCAACAAGGATCACCCCACTTCTCCATGGACATATTGGAAAGCAACCTGGAGAGCTGAAGCTATCCCCATAGTTAAATTCTTCATGTGGACCCTTTTAAAAGGGAATACTCTGACCTCAGAAAATCTACAAAAGAAAGGCATCATGGGTCCCTCTCGATGCCCGAATTGTCATGAAGCTAAACAGACCATGTAACATCTCTACATTTCATGTCCTTTCGCCATCTCCTGTTGGAAAGGCATAACCTCCTTTGACTCATTCAACTGGAATTCACATCAATCCATTGATGAAGCCTTAAGCATCTGGAAGAAAAGTTATCCCTGGCAAAGTAAGAAAAATAACATTGTCAAGAGGGTCTGGTACGCCCTCCCTTGCTTACTCTTATGAAAAATATGGATTGCAAGAAACCGAAAGGTTTTCAGAGACCAGGAAACTTTAACCAGACATCTTTGTAGTAAAGCTAAAAGTCTGGCAATAGAAACCACAACTGCCAAGAATCTAAAGAAAATCGACATGGCCAACTTCTGTAACGAAGATAGAGACTTCATCAGAAATCTGATAGACAAGTGTAGCATCCTCTCTCCAGTAGTCAACCACAATAGCTCTTCTAACACCCTCGGTCATCACTGGAAAATAAGATTAAAGCAGGGTGAATTCACTGAATGGCTCTACAACAGCAACACTCATACCATATTCTTTGATGGTGCCTCCAAGTCTAATCCGGGGGTTGCGAGAGAAGGGAGAATCATTTATACGCCCAAAGGAGACCCCCTTATCTCTTTTGAGTGGGGACTAGGAAATCTTTCCAACAATAGAGTAGAGGCCCTGGCTCTCTATCAAAGCTTACTCCAGCTTCAAATCCACGAAATCAAGAAAGCTTGGATTTTTGGGGACTCTGCTATTATCATTAGTCTCGTGAACAACAAGAGAAATCCCTCAAATATCCATATACAACAAATCATTAGTAGATGTCGAAGCATGATCAGCCAAACCTGGGAGATAAATTTTTTCCATGTCCTCTGCACTTTAAACTGAGAAGCAGACAAGCTCGCCAGTCAAGCTTGCACCAGAACCAAAGGAAATATTTTTTGCAATAACAAAGAATCCTTTCATTATCTCCCCTGATTTCTTTCTTGACTAATGAAAAATCGTTTGAGGCTGACATCTGATCAAACTTATAAGGCGTTCTCTGTCCAAATCTACTGCAATCCTGATATGGTATTCTTTCTGCCACCGAATGTCTTGTCCCCCACTCCTTTCGACACCACTTTCTCATCGAATTCTGCTCTCTCAAGTGAAATCCGTGAGGCCTTATCCTCCCACCGCGTGACTCTGTCCCTTATTCCTTCCAGTTCACTGGCTTTAAAGGCCTGGACACAGGTGTTATCCATCACTACCACGTTCTATTCTGTCGCCTTTCAGTTATTTCTCCTTCCCTCCTCTGGATCTCCCTGTCACTGCTGATGCTCTCATATTCAAGATTCCATGGAAAAATATATGATGGAGAACCTTAATGATCCAAGCGCCAGCTTCTCCATCTTCAAATTACTGTTCAAGATTGCAAGCCAGAGGATTCTTCCGTGCGGCAGATCAGTCATTTAAATATAGATTAGGATGCTTTGTAAAGCTTGTATTCTTCTCTTCCAATTTGTCCGAATTTATTCTTGTACCAGTCTTCCTCATGTTAAAAAACACCGGAAAATAGCAGATTGTGGAAATGTAGTCAAAGAGAAAGCTCTTCCTTGCAGCTCCAAACCTGTATTTCTGGAGCTTTGCCTCCTATAATTTTTTTTAATTATAAACAACAGTCGATTTTGTGAAAAAAAAAAGAAAAAGAAAGGCAGCCCATGAAGTGATTGATCCCATTCTCAAGCTAAAGTACCAAGTGGAAGCTACACCCATCAGGCTAAAAGGGAACATGCAAAAAACTATATCTTCATTAGTTACCCCCAGCATGCACACGACCAAGAAGAACAAATTAATATGGTTTTCAGTGGTGTCTCCCCCCTCAGGGTCGAATTTAGGCAGTACTTTTTCGGCATTCTTAGGTAAGGGATGCTGTTGCCTAGGTATCGCCATGACATCCTAGCCGACCTAGGGAGGTAGTGCTCTCAGAGGAGGTGGGAGTTGGTTTCCACTTGGTTGAGGAATATTAGCCATATTGAGGATAGGGATGTTCTGGTTGAGGGTTTCTTCGTTAGGATTTTCCAAATCAGGCTAGGGATTGCCTTTAAACAGGGAATCCTTAGGGATTTCTTCCCAAGGAGAGTTGATACTCTACAAAGAATTAAGCACAATATCTTTAAGAGAAGGGGCTGTAGATGTCTCTTCGTTTATGTGACAGTAACTTGGTTTTATTTTTGCTGTTGAAGGTAAAGATTTAAAGATAGGGAGATGTGATAGGGAACGAGCATAAGCCCGAGTGAGTCTTCCGACTGGTTTTCCTGAGTGACAAGATACTCCCACAATGTCTCTACTTCAAAATGAGGCTTTTCCGAATGAGAGGAAGGGTCTTTTCGACCTTCACAATCCATGTATTAATATTTTTGAATCCATGCGTGGCACTTATAGAAAAAATCTTGAAATGTTGTGGACGACGGTTCAGGACCTCCTTCTAGTGCCAATTTGTTGACATGGTGAATTTTCACTATACCAACAAGGGGAGCTAACTCGATCGCAAGCCCTAATTAGACCTGCTTTCATTTGGAATGGCTAGTCCCAATGGGTTTTAAGGGACCCAGTAAAATATTAAATGAGTGTTGATTGATTTCTTCTGGGGAGAAGACTTCAATTAAATCAACAAAATAAAACAGTTAACCTATATGTATAAAATCCTATTTAATATATTTCTAACTACTCTAGTCTATATCCTAACTATCCTAACCTATCCTACAGGAGAAAAAACAAAGGAGGTTAAACATCATATATGAATCTTGAGTCCAAATGAATCAATTACTGGTCCACTTGAGAACAAGGCTGCATTAAATACTAATTGCAATCCAATTATTCATACAGGAATACACATTCCATTTTATGGAAAAAAAGCTTGCAACTGATATCCAACACAGTTTCGAATCAACAACCTTTCATTATTTAACCATGATGTTGAATCATATTCAAATAACCAGACATAACCATGAACTGTAAGTTATCAGTATGCACAAAAACAAATATACATTTTCATTTATGTCAGTAACAAAATTCTTGTCAAAACATATTAGAGAAGAGGAAAATCAATCTGAAACACAGGCTTCTCATTGAACCAAGCAGTCTCTCTTTATTCACAATAAATCAGAGCTGTTTTTTTTTCAAACAAAAAGCCCCACTCTCTTATCAGGAGGTAATACTTATGTAGCCCTCAACGACCCTTGGTCTTCCATGACTTTTAATTTCCCTCATTTCATTACATAGGTCAGCATATATAGATGAGAATGGTTAGTGAAACTATTGACATGCCGAGGTCACCCTTGGTGGAGCGTTCTCCTTCCTGGAGAAATGAATGGATGCCTTTGGAATAGAGGAGGACTGTGTATGATTTCTTAGCCCTTGTGTGGAGTGGCTATCATTCTCTATCATTTGTTAAAGGAAACTGAAGATGTTGTGCTCATCATCCCACATCTGGCATGCTTTGTGATGTATTTGGCAATGATGACATCTTGATGGAATAGCGCTGTCATGAGTGCTTCCATTGAACTGAAGAAGTGCCTCCATATGAAATTTGGCAGTATGTGTTCCCTTTCACAGAGTGTGTTTCGCATTGCTGACACTGGTAGGGTAGAGTTGTCATCTTGATACAACTCACTTTCATCCATTACCGGGTTTGCTCGAATTTGCCTGCAAAATAATCCATATCAGCTATGAAGGTGAGAAATAGGGTGAATAGGCCTACCAAACATGAATCTTGCATTTATCATATCAAATGTGAAATAATTCCCCTTTCTTTTTAATTTATGCACTGATTAAGTCCCGTGAATGTAAATCCAATTTACATTACAAATCATTGCAAAACACAGAGCGAAACCCAAAACTCAGACTTGAAATACTATGGGCGGGAGCCTATACCCTATCGGGTCCACCATATGGCATTTCCCATTAAAAAACCGTGACCATAGCACTTTACCAAATACACAAGAAACATGGGAAAAACCTACGCCTGGGCCATATATCCAGACTTCAAAATTTATATGCCCGAGCCTAAAATTATCGACGGGTCCAACGTATGGTGTTGTGCCTTATGCATGAGCACTAGACCCCACCGATAGTGATTTGCAATGGGGAGGGGCGGACCCGATAGCATATATATTATGTTTTAATCGGATTGGCGGGTCTGCCATATCGCATATTGCAATATGCACAGGCCTAGGGCCCCGTCGATTGCGATATGCGATTAGGGCAGACTTGATATATATAATATATATATATATAATATATAATATATATATTTTATAATATATATATTATATAATATAATATTATATAGATTAATAGCCCTGATGGGTCTGTAGTGTATGATTTCCCTTTGTAAAACCCGACTTCCACGTTTTTTTCGAAAACACAAGAAAGTACGGGAAAACACGGTGTCTGGCCATAAGGCTGGACCTGAAATGTTATATGCTCTAGTCTATAATCATCAGCGGTTCTAGGGTATAATGATGTGCCTTATTTATAAGTCTCAGACCCTGTTGATTGTGATATGCGATTGGGAGGGTGAGCCCGATAGAATATATATCGTGGTTAATATAGCTGTCAGGTTTGGAAGACATACGCACCCTTTATATATATAGCTTTGGGGCTTCGCTGATAGTGATTTGCAATGGGGTTTCGAACCCAAAATATATTCATTTCGGTTAATAAGACTTGTCGGGTCTGAAAGCCATGAATGTGTTGTGTTAATTGCGATAGGCCCAAAAAAGGGATTTATGCATGTTTTGCGAAGTATTTCCGCTATAAGGAATTACGATGGGAAAATTATGCGATAGAAGGTTTTGAGGGCTTAAAATTTTCCGATGGGGGGAATGAATGGAGGGCTAGGCTGGGTGATGAATGGACCATGTAGCAAGGTCTAAAGGAGGGGGTCTTGACGATTAAAAACTGAAAATTTGGCTCGACAACGAGTTAAAGTCTCTAGGACTAAACAAATCATTCGGAGAGGTAGAAGGCCAACTTTTAGGGGACCCATTCAAAATTGTTGCCAAGGCAAGTTTTGATAGTGTGGTAGTTGTGGCCACAACAGGCCGTCAGCCTATCTTTAGTTTGTATTGTTTTTGTAGCTATTTTGGCTCCGAGAGTCATGTTGACTTAACTGAAGTTCCTCCTTTGCCTTCTTTCTTTTCTCTGAAAGTGTAACACTTGTCTCCTCAACTTGGTAATTTCCATTTTTAATTGCATTTTTTCCCTAAACGGTGACCGGTAGTTGTCCTGGATGGGGGACTTCCCTTTTTCACATTGTTTAATGAATTTTTGTTTAATAATGACCTCCTCCATCGGTCTCATGACCGATGTTGGGTTTGGTGGATTGACCTCAACGAAATCATGAGCCATTTCTTGTTTTACCCTTATTTCTTCCATTATTCCAAAAAATTGGGGGTGACTCTAGTGCCTTCTTCTACAAGTCCCGGTACCTCCACATTTCCTCCAAATGGATTAGGAGCCACTATAGGTCCTTGAAGAGTAGTATCATCAACATTTTCTTCCTGTGGTCATTCTGTTGCCTTGTTTTATCCTTCTGCATGCTTAGGAATCAGTTCTGGCCTTTGCAAGTCAATACCAATAGCCATATCTCTTTCCAACTACTATGGGGGTGACAGTGAAATAGTGTTGACAACAATTTCTTCAATTTTTGCATCGGTCGACATTGGTTCTTATGTAACAATGTCGACAATTATTTCTTCAATTTTTGCACCAATCGATACTCATTCTTGTGTAATAGTGTCAAAAATGACTTCTTCAATGATCTCACCATTTGAAACTAGTTCTTGTGTAACAGTGTCAGGGGTGCCTTCTTCTGCCATTGGCTTTGTTATCACTCATAATTTTCTCAAGGTTAAAGAAAGACATTTCTGAGGTAAACACAACCCAACTTTTAAGTACAAAATCTAGCCAATGTATACTCAGAGAGGGCTCTCTCTTAATGATTTAGCTTTGTTTTATGGGATATTAGGCTAGTTATGAAAGCTTGGGGGGTTTTGATCTTATTTGGTGGTGGATTTCAGGAGCAAATGGATAGAACAGGGTATTTCAGGCCATTGAACTATGGAGTTGACTGAAAATTGCTTAAATGGATCAGGTTGATTTCACAAAGGAGGGTTTCACAGGGCAACATAGGTAAATAAGAGACAAATGATAGCTTAAAAGGGTGAAATGGTCTTGAAAGGAAGTAGGGAAATGAAGAATCCTTCAACAAAGTTCAAGGTGAGGGAAAGTGGGTGCTAATTAACAAAAAGCAATTAAGAATCCTTTGTTAAATGGTCACAATGATAAACTAAAAAGTAGGGAGAAATTAAGAATTACCTACCTATGATAGCTCCAAAGAAAACATTAAGAATATAAATGATTTTAGATATAGAATGCAGTAAAGCTCTTTATGAAATATAATTTTTTGTTTATCATTCAGATATGAAACAGATGTGAAATATTTAAACCAGAAAACTGTAAAAACAGAAGATATAGAGTACTTATTTGTTTCTTGTTTGACATAGGTATTCTGTAAAAGTCCTTTGCTTTATTACTTTGTCCAACCAGCCATACAATAGCTATTCAACAACACTTCTATTCCAAAATAAGGTGTCTACAGAAATGTCTAAGAATCCACCAAAAATACTTCAAATGAAGAAGTATTTATACAAATTCTAAACTGAAATGTCTTGAAAAAATATCAAGATTGGTTTACAAAAATCTCAAACTATTTTACAATAATAGAACTTCAATAAATGGCACTCAAAACAAATGAATCTATTTGGCACTATGTTTATGGATTTATGGTGATGAAGAAGAGAAAGTCGAATTTGGTAACAACTCTTAATTGATGATGAAGCATCCTAGTCACTAACTACATCCTTCCTTTGTGCATTCTGCCCAGAAATTCTACAAACTTAGGGTCCAATGATACACTTTTATATCTCAATCCGAGATAGATATGTAAATAGTGAAAGTGGTTATTGTAAATAAGAATTTTTTTTAGATAAACCTCTCTCAGTTTCCCAAAATTCAGCTCCAACTATTCACAATATTCTCTACAAATAGATGTCAAAAACATGACTTTGCACAAATTGAAAAATAGGCTGTGAAGACATTCACTTATCTCCCTTTTAGTAATACCTATGTAAAAAATGAGAGGGGTTTTGTATATTAGCCTTCTAGGAACAAAAACATCCTCCATTTTCTGAAAATTCTTCTTGGATTGGCCAGAATAGTTTCTGCAAAATTATGAATTAAACAGAAAATTTCTGAAGAATGTACCATTTATGCTCTCATTTCATCTTTTAACCTTGAATTTATTTGAACTATTTTTCACTTTTACTTTGGATAAACTTCATTGTTAATGGTGAAATTGTTTTCATCCTTGTTTAACCCTTACTATCTTCATGTTTACTTTTACTATTTACTGTTTACTTTTTACTTTTACCGCTCTATTTTTTTCATCTATCTTCATTTTGACATGAATTTGTATGCTCTGTTTTGTAAATTGTAATTGTCTTACCTGCTGTTTATCTTCATGCTAGCTAATTTACTTGACTTGGTCTTCAATCTAATACTCTTTAACCCTAATACACTTTGACTATTCTTTACTATGTCCTTTTACCTTCAATGTATATTTTAGGTTTTTACTATCTATTTCAATAGTAAATTCTTTTATTTTTGTGTATATCGACATCAGGTAGTGGATATAATTTAAGTGCATGCATATTTTTTTCACTTGTCTTGTAACTGTATTCTCTGTCTGGTTTCTCTATTTTGACAATCATAGCTCTATGTGACTATTTTCTTCTTTTTTCAGTGTGTAATTGTGTTCTTCCTCTTAATACAGGTGCTAAATGAGGTTTCTTGTTGATTTCTTGGAGAAAACCGGTTCTATGACTAGTATCAAACTAGTTTATCCAAGTTTTGTTCATTGGCCGTATACCTGCAAAAACCAACAATTGTTAAGAAAATAGGGGTTTGTTGTGGAGGCATGTGATGGCTTTCTTTGCAGGGGAATGTGTTGGAAAGGGGCTACAAATCGATTTTTGGACATAATTGGAGGTGAAATCGAGTCACAAAGGTTTGTGGTGGCGATAGAGAGTTTCATGGGTTAACACTATGGAGCTAGTGAAAACCATGAAAATTGGGTTTTCACGTTTTAAGGTTTAACATACAGAAGTTCAAATATGGCATGAAAGTTAATTGAATGAATGGATGGGCGGTTTATCGAAATGGCAGGGAAGTGGTATTGAAGGGCCATCGCACCACTACTGAGGCGTGGGTGGTTTTGGCAGAGGGTCACGTGATTCCACTAGTCAATTGACACGTAGCATTCGCACTGTACACAATACCACTCCCATCACTTGCTAAAGTTCGACCAAAATTCCCTTGCAATATGTGTGATAGTCATTGGATCTACGGGATCCGATCGGACAGTTGTCAGGGAGGTGAAGTGGCAGAAGGTTAACGGAGGGCGGACCCAATATTAATTAACGTGTTAATCACATCGGGGGTAAAGCAATTGGTCCGAAAAGTTATTAATTAATCATGGGGATTAATTAATCCTTGTCTTAGCATGGTAAGGGTCAGGTTCTTAATTAACCACTAATTGGTTAATTAATTCCATTTATTGCTTGATTTATGGTTATATTTAACCGAGGGGCGGGATATGTAATATTTGGGGTTTTTTTGCATTTATAATAATACAGGAGTGGGTAATGTCATTTTGTCGGGGAATTATATAATTAACATTAGTTGTTAATATGAAAAGAATGAATGGGAAAGCGCATTAAGTTTAAAACATTTTCATCATGCACATTTAAAACTTAGGCTAAGTGAACATTTGTGTTTATATGGAAAGTGTTTTACTTTCCCTAAGTAAAATAGAATTTTACTTAGGAAAAGCTTTAATAGGGAAATGAATAACTTATGAAGGGGGCTGAATTTTGATGAAGGGGCTTAAGCACTTAAGCATTATAAATTATTGGGCCTAGGGTCCGTTCCCTCCAAAAGTTATAGAAATGCTCTGAGCCCTTCTAACTTTGGTAATTACCTTTGGTACTTAGGGAATTAGTGACGATTTAGGGGAAATGAGTAGGGAAGTTAACTAATTTTGACTTTTCTTGCTTGATGTGCTTTTCCCAATGATACATGCCTTTTCTCAGTGATGAAAGTAAAATATTTAAATACTTAAACTTATCATTCATCACATATTTATTCTGCAACCATCATCTACTTACCCTACCTGCTTTACCCTAGCATTTTCACTTCTTTATTATGGTTCACTTAGGCTGGAAAACCGTTTTCAAACTTGCTTTTCTTTTACATAGTGGTACCTATCTAAATCTACACTTATTACATTCCAAGGGCTCATATTAAACTGTTGAACTCCCTTTATTCACTCTACCTATCTACTTATCTACCAAGATTAAACTGCTTGGTAAGATCTTTATTCTCTATTTCTACAACATGAAATTGAAAATATGAACTCCTCAAGCTTAAAATATTTGACTATCCATGAATTGTGGCATAAGTGACAAGCTACACAATTTTTATTATGCAATAGTGAAAAAGTAGTGGCATTTAGACTTGCACACTTTCCTAGTATTTTCTTTTTGTTCGAGTTCATTTTCCTTCATTTTTTGACCTCTTATTTTGATTATTTTCACCCTTTTATTCTTTTTCGAGGGTATAACCTCTTTACATTTTTTAAATTTTTTGATTTTTACAAATATGGAAAACCTTTGCAACAAGTAAAGGTATGAACATATTTCAAAACTAAACCAAGTCAATCATGATATATGACACCTATTGGTATAGGGGCATAATAGTGGCTCCACTTGGGGATAGCTTTCCCTGGTGGGAAGTCAAGAATAGTAGATGAGTGGCCTCTGAATGACTTTGATTATGTTCTGCAATATTTTTTTCCTTACTGCTAAAAACTAAATTTATTCAAAGCGAAATCTTACCTACTTATTCTAATTAGCTTTCTGACTGCTAGTTAGGTAAAATGAAACAACCAATGCAACCACTCAAGCAGTATATATGTTGATGGATTTTTCTGCTTGGGCTTGTTTATGATTGAAACTGAGATCTTGAAATCAAATATAGATTTGTTAACCTTTGAGAAGGTCAGAAAATTCATGATTTCCTTTGTTGACTCTAGAAATTGTAGAAAAGGATCTAGTAAAATATATACACTATTCTTGAACTGATTCAAACAACTATATAATTGTTCTGGATAGCCTTCATGCCATGAAACTGAAATGGAACTTTTATGTTTATCACCATGCAGACTTTCAAATGAGCATTGTGATGATAATTCTATTGATTGTAATGTCTGTCTGGCGAAACCATTATCATCTTGATTTTGACTCTTGTAGTTTGTTAATGGAGAGAAATTATAATTGCATTCATCATTCAACCTATCAATTGTTGGATCATAAAGAACTTGGAAGGATTGCTGCAACTTATTACATATAGGTTCAAATGGAACTTCATAGATTTCTACAAGTTGCTCCTCCCTTTCTTTAAAATTTCTATACCACATTTCCTTTAAAAATTGAAATGATTCAAAACAAAGAGGCATGGAATCATCTTGGATCATTTGATCATATGTTTTTCCTTCCAAGTCTTCTTTTGCAACCTGACATTCAATGGAATTTTGGGGCTGCAAATCTTGATATGAGAAGTCTTTAACAAAGATTTTATTTCCCTCTAGATAATTAATATCAAAACTTGTTGACATTTGATTTCTAATTGCATGATAGTTATCTCTAATAAATTGAAATGAAGAAAAACAAAATCGTAAAGTTCCTTCACTAATTTCAAAATTTTCTGCACATTCCTCCTCATTTTCATAGCTGAAATAATCAAGTTGATCACTATTTTCAAGCTGCTGAACCTGAACGTCCTTATTCCTCCAAATAGCTTCTGATTCCTCTGCAAGGTTAATTTTGATTTGAGAAACATAATTATTATTATATTGATCAAGCTTAGGCACATCATTATAAGAATTAATGTCACCAAATGTACATATTAGATCAACAGTTTTCCTCTCCACATATGGTTCTATAACTCTATCTTCAGATTTATGGTAGTTGGAATTAACAAGGATTTGTTCATGGATGTCAACCTCTTCGTTTTGTGAAACAAATGGGTCCTGGTGATTTTGAACAAAAAATTCAACTTTCATGGTGATATTCTGCATCATTTCCTCTGTTTTCTTTATCGAAATGTCGAGTTTTTCCTCTTTTTCTACTTTCAACTTTTCTCTTCCAATTTGTAGATTAACTTCTACATCTACTTCCATGTTCTACATCTATTCCATTGTTGAGGGGTTTCTTTCTCTTAGATGAAATTCTATCTCCGAATCAAATGCTCTTGGGTAATGAAAAAGAGCTGAACCAGGGGGAGGTGATATATTTAATGGTATTGAATAATAGGCTTGATTAAATATGTCTGAAAATTGTTGTATTGTTTCATCTGGATGTCTTTTTAACTGATTATATTCTTCTATGATTATGAGAAGATTGACTTTCATTATCCATCTATCAAGAAAGAGTTTGAGAAACTGTTTGAGATTTGAAATGCTTTTCTCAGGCAGGGTTTTGAACCAACTCTTGAATTTGTCTTGCAAAGAAAGAGAAAAAAGCCTAATAATAACATCCTCTTAATCTACTTCAAATAAGTTAAGATAATCCTCAAAAGCTTGAATATGTTTTTTGGTAGTGATACCATTCTCTCCATCAAACCTAGGGAGATACTTGGGATAATCATTAGGGAAAGCATGGAGTGTAGCAGGTAACATGTAGTGGGTTGTGTTATATTCTTTCCACATAGTTAACAGGGGGTTTGAGGGGTACCCGTAACCCCACTTTACGGGGTCTGGGGCAGCGCCACGGAAAATTTTGGTTTTGGACCCTATGTTAGGTTGGGCGGACCCACCTATGGTTTTGTGCATGATTTTCGCACATGTTTTTTGGACGCGATGGTTATCAGTCCATGGTATTGGATGCGATGGTTTTTTGGTCCATGGTATTGGACGTGATGGTTTTCGGTCCATGGTATTGGATGCTTCGGCATGTATAAATATGTATTGTAACATTGAAAGGAATATAATGAAAAATCAAGCTGCTAGTCCTGGTTTTGGGATCTAGGGGAAAATCTCTGTGCATGTGTTTTTATGTGTTATTCTCTTGCATTGTTTATTTTTCTGTGATTTAGAATTCGTATGCAGGTAATTTCTGTACGGGGTTAAAACCTACATTTGGTATGAGAGCTGTTTTGGCTTCAAGGGGACGCCTTTGTTGCTGAGGGGTTTCGCTCGGGCCTGTGGTAGACCCTGTTCAGTGGGAGATCTGCGAGATCAATTCTGGTGGTAAAAGAAGATG
>APFE031327580.1:137128-154524 GCA_000404065.3 Pinus taeda
ATGGTGGTGGACTTGACCCTCCTCCATCGGTCTCACGACCAATGTTGGGTTTGGTGAATTGATGTCAATGAAATCATGAGCCATTTCTTGTTTTACCCTTATTTCTTCCATTTTTCCAACAAATTGGGGGTGACTGTAGTGCCTTCTTCTATAGGTCCTAGTACCTCCACATTTCCTCCAAATGGATTAGGAGCCACTATAGGTCCTTGAAGAGTAGTATCATCAACATTTTATTCATGTGGTCATTCTGTTGCCCTGTTTTATGTTTCTGCATGCTTAGGAATCAGTTCTGACCTTTGCAGGTCAATACCAATAGCCATATCTCTTTCCAACTACTCTAGGGGTGACAGTGAAATAGTGTTGACAATAATTTCTTCAATTTTTCCACCTATCGACATTGGTTCTTACGTAACAATGTCGACAATTATTTCTTCAATTTTTGCACCAGTCGACACTCATTCTTTTGTAACAGTGTCAAAAATGATTTCTTCAATGATCTCACGATTTTACACTAGTTCTTGTGTAACAGTGTCAGGGGTGCCTTCTTCTCCCATTGGCTTTGTTATCACTCAGAATTTTCTCAATGTTAAAGAAATAAATTTCCGAGGTAAACACAACCCAACATTTAAGTACAAAATATAGCCAATCTGTACTCAGAGAGGGCTCTCTCTTAATGATTTAGCTTTGTTTTATGGGATATTAGGCTAGTTATGAAAGCTTGGGGGGTTTTGATTTTGTTTGGTGGTGGAGTTCAGGAGTAGATGTATAGAACAAGGTATTTCAGGCCATTGAGCTATGGAGTTGACTGAAAATGGCTTAACTGGATCAAGTTGATTTCTCAAAGGAGGGTTTCACAGGGAAACATAGGTAAACAAGAGACAAATGATAACTTAAAAGGGTGAAATGGTCTTGAAAGGGAAGAAGGGAAATTAAGAATCCTTCAACAAAGTTCAAGGTGAGGGAATGTGGGTGCTCATTAACAAAAAACAATTGAGAATTGTTTGTTAAATGGTCACAACGATAAACTAAAAAGTAAGGAGCAATTAAGAATTCCCTACTTATGATAGCTCCAAAGAAAACATTAAGAATATAAACGATTTTAAAGACAGAATGCAGTAAATCTCTTTCTAAAATATAATTTTTTGTTTATCGTTCAGATATGAAACAGATGTGAAATATTTAAACCAAAAAATTGTAAAAAGATAAGATATAGAGTACTTATTTGTTTCTTGTTTGACACATGTATCCTGTAAAATTCCTTTGCTTTATTACCTTTTCTAGCCAGCCATACAATAGTTGTTCAATAACACTTCTATTCCAAAATAAGGTGTCTACAGAAATGTCTACGAATCCACTGAAAATACTTCAAATGAAGAAGTATTTATACAAAACTGAAATATCTTGAAAAAATATCAAGATTGGTTTACAAAAATCTCAAACTATTTTACAATAATAGAACTTCAATAAAGGGCATTCAAAGCTAATGAATCTATTTGGCACTATGTTTATGGATTTATGGTGATGAAGAAGAGAAAGTCAAATTTGGTAACAAATCTTAATTGATGATGAAGCATCCCAGTCACTAACTGCATCCTTCCTTTGTGCATTCTGCCCAGAAATTCTACAAACTTAGGGTCCAATTATACACTTTTATATCTCAATCCGAGATAGATATGTAAATAGTGAAAGAGGTTATTGTATATAAGAATTATTTTGAGATAAACCTCTCTCAGTTTCCAAAAATTCAGCTCCAACTATTCACAATGTTCTCTACAAATAGATGTCAAAAACATGACTTTGCACAAATTGAAAAATAGGCTGTGAAGACATTCACTTATCTCCATTTTAGTAATACCTATGTAAAAAGTGAGAGGGGTTTTGTATATTAGCCTTTTAGGAACAAAAACCTCCTCCATTTTCTCAAAATTCTTCTTGGATTGGCCACAATAGTTTCTGCAAAACTATGAATTAAACATGAAATTTCTGAAGAATGTACCATTTATCCTCTGATTTCATCTTTTAACCTTGAATTTATTTTAACTGTTTTTCACTTTTACTTTGGATAAACTTCATTGTTGTTGGTGAAAGTTTTTTCATCCTTGTTTAACCCTTACTATCTTCATGTTTACTTTTACTATTTACTGTTTACTTTTTATTTTTACCGCTCTGTTTTTTTCATCTGTCTTCATTTTGACATGAATTTGTAAGCTCTGTTTTGTAATTGTCTTCCATGCTATTTATCTTCATGCTAGATAATTTACTTGGCTTGGTCTTCAATATAATACTCTTTAACCCTGATACACTTTGACTATTCTTTACTATGTCCTTTTACCTTCAATGTATATTTTAGGTTTTTACTATCTATTTCAATTGCAAATTCTGTTATTTTTGTGTATATCAGCATCAAGTAGTGGATATAAGTTATGTGCATGCATATTTTTTTCACTTGTCTTGTAACTGTATTCTCTATCTAGTTGCTTTATTTTGACAATCATAGCTCTGTGTGATTGTTTTCTTCTTTGTTCTGCGTAATTGTGGTATTGTGTAATTACATCACATCAAGCAAGCAAAGTAAAAAATAATTAACTTCCCTACTCATTTCCCCTAAATCTTCACTAATTCCGTAAGTACCAAAGGTAATTACCAAAGTTAGAGGGGCTCAGAGCATTTCTCTAACTTTTGGAGGGACCGGAACCTTGGCCCAATAATTTATAATGCTTAAGTGCTTAAGCACCTTCATCAAAATTCACCCCCCTTCATAAGTTATTCATTTCCCTAATAAAGCTTTTCCTAAGTAAAATTCTATTTTACTTAGGGAAAATAAAACACTTTCCATATAAACAAATTACACAATTACACAATACCACTCTCATCGCACGCTAAAGGTTTACCAAAAGGCCCTTGCAATATGTGCGATGACCATTGCATCTACGGGATCCAATCGGACAGTTGTCGGGGAGGTGAAGTGGCGGAAGTTTAACGGAGGGTGGGCTCAATATTAATTAAAGTGTTAATCACATCGGGGGTAAAGAAATTGGTCCAAAAAGTTATTAATTAATCTCAAGGATTAATTAATCCTTGATTTAGCATGGCGGGGTTTGGGTTCTTAATTAACCACGGATTGGTTAATTAATTTCATTTATTGCTTGATTTATGGTTATATTTAACCGAGGGGAAGGATATGTAATATTTGGGGTTTTTGTGTATTTATAATAATACAGGAGTGGGTAATGTCATTTTATAGGGGAATTATATAATTAACATTAGTGGTTAATATGACAAGAATGAATGGGAAAGCGTGCTAAGTTTAAAACATTTTCTTCATGCACATTTAAAACTTAGGCTAAGTGAACATGAGGGTTTATATGGAAAGTGTTTTATTTTCCCTAAGTAAAATATAATTTTACTTAGGAAAAGCTTTATTAGGGAAATTAATAACTTATGAAGGGGGGTGAATTTTGATGAAGGGGCTTAAGCACTTAAGCATTATAAATTATTGGGCTGAGGGTCCAGTCCCTCCAAAAGTCAAAGAAATTCTCTAAGCCACTCTAACTTTGGTAATTACCTTTGGTACTTAGGGAATTAGTGAAGATTTAAGGGAATTGAGTAGGGAAGTTAATTAGTTTTGAATTTTCTTGCTTGATGTGCTTTTCCCAGTGATACATGCCTTTGCACAGTGTTGAAAGTAAAAGATTTAAACACTTAAACTTATCATTCATCTCATATTTATTCTACAACCATCATCTACTTACCCTACCTACTTTACCCTAGCATTTTCACTTCTTTACTAGGGTGCACTTAGACTGGAAAACCCTTTTCAAACTTTTTTTTCTTTTACATAGTGATACCTATCTAAATCTACACTTATTACATTCCAAGGGATCAGATTAAACTGTTGAGTTGCTTTTATTCACTCTACTTATCTACTTATTTGCCAAGATTAAAGTGTTTGGTCAGATCTTTTTTCTCCATTTCTACAACATGAAATTGAAAGTATGAACTAGTCAAGCTTAACTATTTGACTATCCATGAATTGTGGCATAAGTGACAAGCTGCACAAAATTTTTAATATGCAAAAGTGAAAAAGTAGTGGCATTTAGACTTGCACACTTTCCTGGTATTTTCTTTTTATTGGGGTTTATTTTCTTTCATTTTTTGACCTCTTATTTTGATTCTTTTCACCCTTTTATTCTTTTTCGAGGGTATACCCTTTTTACATTTTTTAATTTTTTTGATTTTTTACAAATATGGAAAACCTTTGCAACAAGTAAAGGTATGAACATATTTCAAAAATAAACCAATTCAATCATGATATATGACACCTATTGGTATAGGGGAATAACATGCTCAACGATTGACACTAGTTCTTGTGTATCCGTGTCAAGGGTAGCTTCCTCTCCGATTAGCTCAATGGTTGACACTAGTTCTCATGTTACAGTGTCAACAATAGTGTTTTCTCCTGTAATTTCTCCTACAAACTTTACTACTAGAGGAGAGATTCTTTCTCTTACCGTGTGGGTAGGAGATTGGAATTTCCTTGCACCTTTTGGTAGGGAAGTGGGGAGTAGAGAACGAGGAGTAACTTCCTCAATTTCCATTCCTTCAAAAGGTTTCAAAACCT
The DNA here is from genome assembly GCA_000404065.3 of Pinus taeda. NCBI lineage: Eukaryota > Viridiplantae > Streptophyta > Pinopsida > Pinales > Pinaceae > Pinus > Pinus taeda. The sequence continues at coordinate 141,750 of APFE031327580.1, forward strand.
TCTGCCTTAGTTTATCCAATTTCATCTCTATCCCTCATATCAGCTAACTTCTATGTCATTTATTCATCCCTTACTTCGTCTGCTTCTTCCATATCTTATTCCCCTAACTCGCCTAATTGTTCGATAGTTGACATTGGTTCTTGTGTAAGAGCATTGACTGTGGCTCATTCCTTTGCTATAAATTCTTCATCTGCTTCTTCCATTCATTTTTCCCATAGTTCCCCCAGTTGTTCAGCACTTGACATTGGTTCTTGTGTAATAGCATCGACTACATCTCCTTCCTCTGCCAACAATTCTTCCTCAACTCTTGATGGAATAGTAGTTGTATGCTTTTATTATCCTAATTCAATGAATTTTGGTCAAGTCATAGGGATTTGTAAAAGGGAATGCATGCCCAAAAACTTGACATGCCCATGGTTTTTGAGGATTTCCAATGCTTGGTGCAACTGACATGCAGACCATGCCATTAATTGAAGATTGTTCCAAAGGAAAAATGCAATGTCTAGAGAATGCAATTGATGGGACAGAAGACATGCAAGACCCCTAAAATGATATTTAAACAAAGTAGAAAACTGAACTTCATAGGTAATGTATTGCATGATGAAGTATGCAGCCTCGACCCATGGATGCAGAAAATATTTTTGGTCTTTCCTCTCCCCTTTTGAACCACGGTTTCTCCTGCTTGCAAGAACAATTCTAGAAATTTTGGGAAGGGAATTTTCTGGGCGACACATTTCTGCCCTCCTTGCGGAAATCCACTAATAGTTGAGATAATCTCTTATGTTACAGGAATTTCCAGTCCACGGACTCTGGAATAATTCCCTTCCAAATTCAATGCAAACTTGATTGTAATGCCTTCATGAAGCCCCTACAACCTCTCAAAGTAGATGTGTCATCCAACATCCTGAAAAATCTACCATACATCTGGGTGATGTCAGACCTGCACTATATCTTCTTGTTCATGCCTAAAATCTTGACCACCCATTCCACCAGTTTCTCTGTAGCAGCACTTGGAGTAGCAGCGAAACCGTTGAGGGGGTGTCAACTGGAAAAGTTGCGGTGACAGGGATTACGGTAATAACGAATCTGGTGACAAGGAAATCTAGACAAAGTTTATGGGAAAACCAATGGTAAATCCATTATGATTATTGTAATTAATATGATGCATTAGAAAATACCACAATTAATTTTGTTGTACATGATTCAAGTTCCAATTTGCACGAACAAGTGTTCAAGGTACGGTGGGGATCACAGATTGATACAAATTATGACGGTAATTATTATGGGATGTACGAGTTGGTGTGAGGTTTAATAGCTATCATGGAATGATGTTATTTTTATTAAATATGATATCTTTACTATTAAATGCGATACCTCCCTCCAACTAAGGGGTGATCATCCTTGGTCATGGTTGGTCATGTCATAAGTGAAATACCAATCAAATCCACAAATTCGGTCAGGGAATTACCTAGCGACTTACCTTGATGGAGCATCATCATGGGTGAAGTAAATACACCAGTGGAGTAACAACACCGGAGGAGTAAAAACACCAGAGGAGTAACAACATTGGCAGAGTAACAACACTAAGTAACAACATCAGCCAAGTAAGAACACTAGTGGAGTAACAACACCGATGGAGTAACAAAACCAATGAAGTAACAACATCGACGAAGTGTCAACATTGGTAGAGTTACAACACTAGCAGAGTAACACCATCAGTTGAGTAACAACACCATTGAAGTAACAACATCGATCGAAGTGTCAACACCAATGGAATAACAACACTTGGAAGAAAAGTGTTGAGAGTTGTAACACCATTTTATTATATATATATATATATATATATATATATATATATATATTATATATATATATATATATATATATATATATATATATTATATATATATATATATATATTATATATATATATAGATATATATAGATATAGATATAGATATATATATTGTGTTTCATTGTGTAATGCCAAATATCCTCTTTGAAACAACTTTTTCTTGATGAATTTGTCATGCCACTTGGTTTGCTATTGCAAATTGCAGCATTATTCTGTATATCTATCAAACAAATTTCATCTAACTCATTTAGCTATTCCAGTCGGTGTTTTTAGGCTGCTGAAAGATCCAAACCTATTTCAAGTGATTCCTCGAGCATCTTAATTTCAATTCCATTGGAAGAAAAGGAGATTTCTTGTATACAAGCTCATTTGGTGAAAATCTTGTTGTATTCCTCCATGTCATTCTATACGCCCAAACTGCTTCAAGAAGTTTTTCAACCCAATTTCAATGATGGTTTGCTACAGTATTTCTGAGGATATTCTCTAGTACCTTATTTGTGCTCTCGATTTGACCGTTCACCTAAGGATAATATGGATATGTCACCTTGTGTTTGATTCCAAACTTCTTCATGAGAGTTTCTATTAGATTTTATGTGAACTGCACCCCTCCATCTGAAACTATCTCTCTAGAGGCTCTGTACTAATAGAAAATTTCTTCGAATAAAAAGCCTGGGACAACCTTTTATGTGGCTTTTGTGACAACATTGGCTTCTACTGGCTTTGTCACGTCTCATGTAATATGTGCAGACCAGAATGTGAACATTTTGATATGTTGCAGGATTGAACGACCCAACAAAATCGATATCCCATTTCTCAAAGGGCTCAAAAACTAATTGAGGTTGTAACAAAATTTCATCTGACTGACCAAACTAACCCATCCACTGGCAACTATCGCACCCTTGAACATATTTCCTTGCATCATGAAAAATAGAGGGCCAATAGTATCCCATCTACAACACCTTATGACATATCTTCCTATCTGCAAAATGCCCTTCCTGAGGGACATCATGATAAAATTTCGAAACGTCATAGATGTCATGCTCACCTACATAGCACCAGATTTTCTAATCAGGTCTTGTATAGAATAGGTAACCCTCTATCCATGAGTAACAGGCACTATGATGGATGATTTTTTGCTACTCCCTGTATGGAAATTGATGAGGTACTTTTCCTGTAGCAAGATAGTTAGGAATATCTGCATACCACAAAGTGTGATTAGAAATTGAAAAAATCTATTCATTCAGAAAACTATCCTTTATAGGTGTGTCCTCATCACTAGTATTCAACCTAGACAGGAGATATGCTACTACATTATCTTTCCATGGATTATCGACAATGGTAATATCAAATTCTTGTATCAAAAACAACCATATTGTAATTTGACCAAGAGTTATGGGTTTGTTCATCAAATACCTAAATTCTGAGTCATCAGTGTGAATGAAAGTGGGATACCTTGTAATATAATGCAAAAATTTATTAATAGCATAAATAAGAGCCATAAAATAATTTTCAGTTACCTTATAGTTCAATTCGATAGAAGTTAGGTTCTTACTAACATAGTAAATCACATACGGTTTTTTGTCCTCATGTTGTCCCAAGACTACCCCTACTGTTGTATGAGAAGCATCTGTGGAGATATGAAATGGGAGTTTCCAGTCAGGATCATGTAATATCGGAGCTTTACAAACTAGTTCTTTGATTTCCAAGAAAGCTACTTCACATGCTTTTGTCCACACAAATTCTACATCTTTAGGTAATAATTGGAAAAGTGGAAATGTTATCTTAGATTTTTTTTCTATAAAACATCTATAATAGCCAGCATAACCAATAAATCTCTGTACTGTCATTGGTGCATTTAGTGTAGGAAAATTTAAGATTACCTCTACCTTGTTAGGATTAACCCATATTCCTGCAGCTAAAAGAAGGTGTCCCAAAACAATTCCTTCTTCCATCATCATATGGCATTCTATTGTACTAAGAGAAACATATGTCTGTTTGCATCATTTAATTACTTTCTCTAAGTTTTCCAGACCTTCTTCTAAAAAATCCCTAATATTGCCCATTGAAAGGTAGTGGGAACATTACAGAAGCCAAATGGAAGGACTCGATATGCGAAAGTTCCCCAAGGGAAAGTAAAAGTATTTTTATCTTGATCCTCGAGAGCTATTTAGATATGGTTATATCCATTAAATCCATCCAGAAAGGAGAATAACTTCTTCTTGGTTAATGTATCAAGGTCCTGATCAATAAAGTGTAAGGGAAAATGGCCTTTTTGAGTTTATTTATTCAATTCCCTATAATCAACATAGGTCCACCACTTTCCAGTTTTCTCCAGAAGAATAACTAATGGGGATACCCATTGACTATCCAAGATTGGATAAATAAACCCAACATCTAGTAGTTTTTGTAGTTCTTCTTTGATAATGTTCTTTAAGGTAGGATTCATCCTTCTTCATGGTTTTCTAACAAGTCAACACTATTCTTTTAAGTGTATGTGATGGGTACATAGATCGACATGGATCCATTTCATATCTGCATATTCCTAGGCAAAGGCTTCCTTCTGATCCCGAAGGACTTTCAATAATTGTTTAGACTGGTAAGGTGAAATATTAGGATTAACATTCAACTTTTTTCCCTATATTGATTTCTACAAGGCACGAACGTTCTCAACTTCAGTTTCTGGTCCAATGGTTTCCTGGATGGTGCAACTCATAACAGATTCAAATAATTGGCGGGTTGAATTAAAAACGAAGTTTTGACTATTAATAAATGTGTTAATAGCATCATCTTCCATTTCATCCTTAAATCAAATGGCTTCATTGATGGTAAGAATTGGTCTAATATCTTCATTTTCAGGTTTAGTCTCCTCCATAGGTGGATATTTTTGTATTAAGGTAAATCCTAGTTTGATTGATGAACTCTGTTCTACAGGGGGATAAAGGATAAGGTTCTTCATGAACTTCCCATTGGATATTACCATATTTCCCAATTGAAACCAAATATAAGCATCCACGTTCGTAAGCCAAGGTATTCCTAAAATCAAAGGATGTCCCTCGACTAGAGATTGAGTATGCAACACTAGAAGATCGGCATGGTACCGCCAAGAATCTACAAAGATAGTCACATCTTCTAACTTCCCTACTGGTCATACAGTGGAATAGTTTGCAAGTTCTAAGATTGTAGGACGTAAGCCTAGGGTAAGTGTAGTTAATGACATTATAACATTAATTGTAGCCCCTAGGTCTACCAACACATTTGGGATATCAATTCCATTAATCTGTACTGTAAGATTTAGGTTCCCTAGATCTCCATATTTAACAGGTGTAGGCTTTCGCAACATTATGTCTGTTAATTTCCCATGATATGGATAGTGAGTGGGTCCTTCAGTTTTCTTCTAAGCTTCTTAGAACACAATTCTTTGATAATTTTGGCATAAATAGGTACATCCTTTATAGCCTGAAGTGATGAGATCTTGACAAATAAGTTCTTCAATTCCTTGAAAAATTCAAATTCAGGATGATGGATTTTTTTGCTCAAGGATAGTCTCTTAGGATAAGGTGGACCAATTTGACATCCTCGAGTGACAATTTTTTGAGAAGGGGGTTGTTTTCCCATTGGAACTTGCGTTGAATCACCCCCAGTTGTTCTAGAGGAATTCCTAGGTTCTAATTCTAAGGCTTCATCATTAGTGTGTTAAACAATTATTAGTGATGTCTTAATATTTCGCACCCGACCAGATCGAAGATTCAGTTCATTATTATGCAATGGAAATACTTTATGCAGGAAGGTTGAGTGTCTCAACCTTTTGAGCACCCCTATTATTCATGTTCGGGTTGGATTGAATAGGAAGTTTCAGATGAAGAGGAGGATTACTAGTGGAGGCATTAGAGGGAAGTTGTAATTATTGTTGCGGAATAGTTTGATTGTTTTTATTTTTGTTTCTAATTCCCAACTCTTGGACCATGAATGGGTTGGACCACATTGGGGAGACCATGATTGTTAGGGCATTGGATATTGATATTATTGCTGCCATGAATGTGTAAAAGGTACATAATGAGCCCGAAAATTCAAATTATTGAAATAATGAGAAGGGTCTTGAGGAATACCTTGATTCATGTTCCGTGGCCATGGTTTCCATGGTCTCTTTGATCCCATGAAGTAAAGTTTATTTACCTCTTCATTTTCTCCCTGAAAAACTGCCTTCAGCCAAGGAAGAGATGGACACGTGCTAGTAGAATGGCTCTGCTCACATATTGCACAATTTTCAAGCCTATTGAGTGGGAATTCCTTTAGTGGGTGCTTCTTTCTGTATTGAGGGTAGAAAATGACCATTGCCTTCTCAACTTCCATTTGTTTCTGTTTTTCTTGTAGAACATCTAGTTGTGAGGACAATGTGCTTAGAATACTAGTCCTCAAATTATCCAGCAAGTTTCCAATTTCTGATTTTGTGACCCCGTTGTTGGATGTCTTGAGTGCTCGTACTCCTTGCTTATGCCTCGTAGCTCCATGTGAACATTTGATGCACAACTCACAAATGGTGTTGAATTCTTCCTTTGATAAATCTCCCTTTCTTACCACATTCAAAAGTTCCAAATATTCCTCCCTTTATCCATATCCAAAACACTATGGCCCAATCTTTGTAGATTGTATTTGAAGCATTCCACAAAGTCCTCCATGTTATAATCCTCTTTCTACACAATCTTAAATATTTCCTCCTTAATTTCTTGGGATTTGCAGTAAGATTGATATTTTTCAAGGAAAATTGTCTTCATCTCACCCCATGTTGTAATATATTTTCCCCTTAAACCCATAAACCATCTAAGAGCCATTCCTTTCAAAGTAGAAGGGAATATCTTCAATTTTTGAGCATCAGAAATATAATTATATCCCTGAAAGAAAACATCGAATTCGAATAGGAATGTGTCTAGATCTTCAGAAGAAAGACCATGGAAATTAGGTAATTTTGTCAAGGAATATCTTTCATAGGTGCATCAACTCTAATATCTCCAAGTGGGAACTCAATCGGGGAAGTTGTACGAGCCATGAATATTTTCCAATATTCACTTGGGATCTCAATGGGTTCTGGTTGTTCTATAACGTGAGGTTGAGGTTGTCTAATAGCACTTCCTCGATCAAATGGTGGAGTTAATTACCTTGAGTATCCCCATTCTTCTCTTGAACTTGCAATTCTAAATTCCTTGCATCCTCTATTTCCTATTTCCCCTTCCCCAAATTCTGCTTTTGCTATTGGGGGAGGTTCTCATTGTGAAACTGATTTTCCTCTAGATTTTGTATGAGATCTAACCCTAACAATATCTTAGGATGATGCTCCTGAATCAATCCTTTAAATGATTTCTTGGATATAGGTTGCTCTGCCTAGATCTTTCTTTCCTCTTTTTACGGGTCTTCCTTTGCCCATTTTATTCGTGTATATGTTCACGCAATCAAAAAGAAAAATAAAAAAATTCAAACAAATCTAAATCTCACGACTTTGAATAGGGTAGAAACTTCTCTTCCCAAGATGAGAGAGTGGGCCCTAAGAAGAAGACAAAAGGAAAAGAAACAAACCAACCACAAAATCTAAGCTTAGGACTTGAAATAGGGTAAAAGAAATTCCCTTCCCAGAATGAGAGAGCGGTTCCTAAAAGAAACAAGAAATTGAAATAACCAAAGAAATCTAATGCTCAGGACATGGAGTGGGGTGAAAAATTCCCTCCCCAAGATGAGAGAGTGGTCCTAAAAAAAACGAAATCAAAACAACCAAAGTGATCTAATGCTTAAGACCTAGAACATGGTGAAAACTTCCCTTTCCAAGATGAGAGATTGGTCCTATGGTCAATATTGGTCACACTTTCATGCCTTCGATAGCATCCCCGGAAACAACGCCAAAATTTTGATGTTCAGATATGAATTATAGAATTCACCCTTTTCGCACATTAATTGTCAACATGGGGCTCGTTTGGTTATTTCAAGGCTACCATGCAAGGTCTATGCAGACCACAATTTACCTACCCAACATTAAACATTCAATCAACAATATGACCATGTGTAACAACAAACAATAACAGTAACAACAATCAGAGTAACAACAAATTAGGATTCACAACAACACAAACTTAATGAACCATTACAACGATAAGGAAATAAGCATAACAAAAATAAATCTACACACACACCACTATTCCAACAACCCCTGGTCATGAGAGTGGTCCCAACTCCCTAATCAGGGTTATGGAAAATGATCGAAGACTAGATAATAAGAAGAATATCAGGATTGCATTAAAAATGAAAATACAAAAGTTTGTTGTTACATTCTCAAAACTATCGTGTCTATCTCTAGCGGTGGCTACTTTTCTAGCCCCATAGCCTTACTTATACACTTCAATATTACAAAGATGGTATCAAGGATTTCCAGAGATTACAACAATTGTTTGCCTACAAATACAAAATGATCATTTGAGACATAAACATAATACGAAGATAGAAAATAAATCCGTCCAACAACCTCTCTTTGGTTAAATCATCATTACAACCAACACCCTGACATAGCATTGCTAGCTCATCGATAACTGTACGTTGAATTATAGTATGTTGATCATGACCTTTCAAATCTGAAAAGAAACCTAGGTTAGAAATTCGCATAAGAAACTCTCCACTAGGACTACGCATCATCGATTAATAATTCACAAGGACATGAAAAATAGATGTACCATTGTTGCTCGAGATACAAATTAACCTTGCAAAGACACGAAATAGGTGAAGGAAAGGGGTAAAAAAGCAAGTAAAAAGTAGGTAAATTTAGCAACCAACATTATTCATGTGGAATATAGCCTATTTAAATGGGGAAATTGTAACATTCCTCCCTAATGCAACTCAAAATCTTTGAACCATTCTTAGAATCTTCTAAAAAATTTCCAACTTGAACAATAATTTTTCTCCTTATCCTTTAACTGATATAGAGATATTTTAGGTATAATCATGTATATTACTTCTGACTGCATTAAATTTTTAGTCTTCAGGTCTTTCATCCCATTAAGTATATATTTACATGTGTGTTGTACATATAGGTTCTCTTTTTTCGCCCTGGGAAAAATCATAATTTCATTAATAAAATGAAATTACATTTTGTAGATGCATAAATGCATATTCAGATCAAATCCAAGACATGACTGTCATCATCAACAATGATAAAAAAATTGTTGCCTTGATCCATGCAGTCAGGTAGAAATATATATAAAACTATAAAAACTACAATATATATAAACTGTGAAGTCCTTCATATGATAAATATATACACAAAATAATAATGTTCATATGCCAACAGAAAATCATGCAATTATATCCATAAATGGTCGGTGGTAGTATTGGTAGTGATCTCCATCACACAGTTCTTAGATCATCCAGATGCCCGGCTCCTTGATTGCAACTTCTTTGGATAGGCTATCAACAACCTCGTTCTGCTCCCCAGAGAATGCCAGTCATTGGAGGTTGCCTGAGTTCATGCTGGAGGTGGGGGAGGAGGTTGATGGGGAGGTATGCCATGCTTCTTCAAAGTGATCGATTGTGGAACCTAATCTTGTCTGTCAAGGTTGTCTCCATCTTAACCATCATTTCTGTCGGCACCGAATTCTAATTCTGCTCCTCCTAAATTGGGGACTCCTATGCCACTGGTTCCTGAATCGTGGTCCTTTTGAAGCCCTTGCGATTAAGTGGAAAATCTTTATACAAGTGACACACCTTGTGACATTGTTTGCATCTAAAAGGGACACCCTTGTAATCCAGTATCTGCCTCCTTGCTGCATTCCTCCACTAAATATTAATGTGCTCCAGAAAGTCGTCGGAAAGGTCTAGATGAACCAGGATCTTGGCAAAATCCATGTGCCTCGTATGCTGAAAAGAGTCATCATATGTGAGGTAGGTTCCAATGGCATTTCCAATCCACTTGAAAACATCCTCCATCTAGAAATGTGGAGGTAGCCCTAGAAGACGTATCCATATGGGTCCAACATCAACCCTCTCCTGTTCCGGGTCAAACATAGGTGTCCATCTTCTGAGCAAAATTGGTGCTTGATCAATGTTCTAGACTGTAGCGAGTACCCAGTTGGTGTGTGCAAGACAGCTAAATCAGAGAGCAAACAAACCTTTGACGAAAGTTTGAACCTTTGGGGGATCATTCAGGTGATTATCCCAGACCTCAGAGGTCCATTGTTGAAGCTTTTCCACACTGAAATGTCTACCTCAAACCCTACCAACAAGCACTTGCCCTGCAGTTTCCATGGTGTTGAGTAATTATGTGTCCTCAGTGAGTTTTAGGAATACCTCACACTTTCGGTGCTTCAAGCACCGCTTCTTCTTAGAGACCCCGAAATGTTTAGCAACATAATTCTTTGGTGCCAAGGCAGGACGTGTAGTCGATGATGCAGGGGATGCCCTAGGTCCTGTGGCAACTGTCGATGGAATGGAAGCAAAAAAACCAGGGATGGGACTAATTCTGGTGAAATTTCCCTATGGGGGAGCCTTGGTGGTCAGGGGAGCAGATGGGATGGGTTCCTGTGCAGCAGAGACCGAAATCCGGTTAGTCAAGGGTATACAGGAGCTGGACAAAGGAGGGTTTGTAACTAGAACCGCTTCAAGGGTTTGTTCACTAGGGTTTGTCAAAGGATCTGCAAAATCTAGAGGGTGTGGAGAGAGTGGCTGGGAGATGTAGTCCGGATGTGATGGGGCATCCTCAAGCAGCATCACAGAAGATGTGCGGGGGTGGGAGATGGGAAAAAAAGCATCAACCTCATTGGAGAGTTCGCTTTCAAAGGTAAAGTAACCCGCCATTGTGGTCCTCGGATATGTCCAGGTGGGCACATCCTCCGAAGGATCTGCGGAATAATCAATCATCTCTTCCATAACTGTCGAGACTGTCCACTAACAGTTGCCTTCAGGTTGATGCTAACAGGAAATGATGGTAGTTGGTGAAGTGAAGGGGGTTGAGGAAAAAAAAAATTGCTTGAAGCTAATGAGCCAGTGAAATGCCCGTTCTAGTGAAGGGTAGTAGAGGAATGGGAAAGGAACGATGTCAGAGCTATTACGGGGGCAAGAAATGTCGTATTGCAACAACAAAGGGTTGCAGTCAGTCTCTGCAGAGAAACCCCAACCCCGTCACCATCTTTCCACTCCTCAGGCACCCTAAACCTTAAACCTTAAAACCGTTTTCTCCACTTGAGGCTTCTCTTATTATTTAGGATGTCAGTATTATCATTTATGGTCAACATTGGTATCATAACATTTGAATGTATTTAACTCACAGGACCTTTTTCTATGGCTTACTTTACCCGAATTGCTAACATCCATTCTCTGCACCTTCTAAACCTTCCAGTTGTACTGATCTCCATCTTGGGGTTCTTAATAGATTGATAGTTCTTAGATTCCTAGGGTTTATATCTAGGGTTATGTAGAAAACCTGACAGTTACGGAAACACCTTCCTCCTCTCCTAGTTCGTTGACATACCTCATTTGGCTCTTCCAGAGGTGAAGGTGATATCTACAGCCTCTGCCTGCAATTTTTATGGCTATTGTGTTGTGAGTATCCTTTATATAACTAGTACTGAGCTAATTTCTACCAGTTCATTTTCTTGTGAAGGGATTGCTACTATTTAGTTTGTTCTATTTTTATGCTTGATCGTGAATCCCTTCTAATCATACCACTCCATGTACAAGCTTGTGCAACATTGGTTTATCAAAAGAATTCTGAGTAGTATGCTACTCATGTTAAGGCCCCATTGTTATTCCAACACCCACTCTGGTTCTTTTCAGTAATTTTATATATATTTAAGGACTTATCCTTGGTATAGATTGTACTCAATAGTTAGGAGTAATTATGTAGAAATTTGTTTGTAATAGTTTGCAAAATTACTAACCAATTTGATGACTTCCCTATAGATAAATATACAATTTTGTTTTCCTATCTAAATATTATGTTTGAATCACACTCAGTCTTCTAACGATGCACCATTGATGTTTGTAGGTTAGGCTTCTTCCCCAAAGGTATTTCTAGCGTCGAAGTCGACTGTTAATCATGAGCACCAAGTTCTAGTGGAATTCACCTCCTTTGTGTGACACGAGGCTCTTAAGGAGTTGATGGTTTTAAGTTATTGATAATGACTTTGTCTTAATTTATGCACAAATTGTTCAATATAGTAGGTTCTTGTAGCTGGTCGTGCCACTAAGAAATACCTGTCATGGGTTTTGTGTTGTCTACAAACAAAGTTCATTACCTATTTTCATATGATTAATGGTGGATTATTTTGAGGGTTTGTACAAAATTGCATTTGAATATATATTTGAAGTAGTCTCATTTTTCATCACAAGAAAACAATAATTAAACTCTTTTGCAAATGTTTATCACTTGTGCACAAAAATTTAAGAGAAAGTATATAGTTCAATGGCTCTTTGCTCCATTGTTTTTTTCTTGTCTTTTCAATGAACTAGAAATATGCATCCTATGAAATTAATAAGATTTATTTTGTAGTTTTTACTATAATAAATTATGGGTGGAGATGTTTTTTCAACTCTATGTGAAATCATGGAGCTTGGTTACATTTTTTGGTGAAAAGAGGGCACATTAATAGGGTTTAAAAAAACCCTTGATCGAGCTCTTGAGTAACCCTAGGGTAGGAGTTCGATCAAACCTTAAAGCTTAATTGAGCCTTAAAGATGGGAAATTTTAAAATTTATGTAAATATCAATAATGATATGAAAACTTTAAAATTATAAGTTTTTGATAGTAAACAATAATTTAATTTACTAATTACTTTTGAATATTTAATTAACAATGGTGTGGATTAATTTCTCATTATATTTCTAGCATTTTAGTGTATAGATTTGAAAAAGGATTCTATCTCACTTGCAATTGAAATTTTAATATCCTTA
>APFE031327580.1:165544-192535 GCA_000404065.3 Pinus taeda
CTCAATGTAGTACTATAGAATATATTTGTTGGTTCACCATATTAGTTTAGCATTAACCAATGTAAGTTTTAATGTTTAAGTTCTGAAAATAATTATTTATTTTTCAATATTATTGAAAAAAAATACTTTTCAAACATTTGATTGGACCATAACTTTGAAAGTCTTATTGCAACCTTCGTGCCATGTGGATAGCTTTCTCAATTTTTTTTGCCATAATTTTTAGATGTTGGTTCATATTTATTGCCTCTCTCTCTTCTCTCTCTCTCTCTCTCCTCTCTATATATATATATATATATATATAATATATATATATTTAATATATATAATATATATATATACTATTATAAGTATCATATGTTGTTAGAAGTGATAAGTTAGGCATACTTGTTTAAACTTATGGACTTAAATATTTTCTATCATAATTTTATTAGCCTCTCTCAATGTAGGACTATAGAAATATATTTGTTGGTTCACCATATTAGTTTAGCATTGACCAATGTAAGTTTTAATGTTTAAGTTTTGAAAATAATTATTTATTTTTCAATATTATTGAAAAAAATACTTTTCAAACATTTGATTGGACCATAACTTTGAAAGTCTTATTGCAACCTTTGTGCCATGTGGATAACTGTCTCAATTTTTTTTGCCAAAATTTCTAGATGTTGGTTCAATATTTATGCCTTGATTTTTAAATACTTGTGCAAAACCACACTCACATAAATAACCTATTTACTACTCACCATAATTTACACAGTATTTTTATTAAAAAATGAATAGTACCAAAACATAAATAAATATACCTATTCGTACTATTATTTATGTTTTCTTTGACATTTTAACATGTAAGAATAAAAGTGCAAACTTTGATACTATCCATAGTTTTATTTAATTTAAATAATTTTTAAGGACATAAACAATAATAATATTTTGTTCACATGCTGTTAAAAAAGTTTCCTAAACAAATAAGGTATTAGCAATTTCAAAATCTAAACATTCATCATAACTATTCGGATGCATATTTTCCTTTCAGTTTTAGATTGTTAAATTGCATCTAAGGCTATTATCATCGCAAAACATGAGATTTTTCATAGATGATAAGTATTGCTATAAGATTTTTAAGTTTCTTTGTGGAAAAGTCTTATAAATATCTTGTGTTTTATAGTGTTGTTTTAATTTTCCAATGTATCTTTTTAATTTTTCTCTTTCTCTCAATCATAACAAGTTTTGAGAATAGGGACTACAACTATAAATGCTGCGAAAAGGAGTTTCTAAGCATGATATGGGGCTGTGTAAAATAATTACCAATGTGAATGTGAATTTGTAGCATATACAAATTTATTCTGTAAATTAATTTCCATTAAAAATTTATCAAACTATTTTGATTTTTTTCAATATTAATTCAAAATTTTATGGATATTTATGTTAATAAAGATAATTATTACTTTTTAATATAAGTATGGAAAGTGTAATTATACTTAATATTTGTAAAGTTAGTTAATTGGGGTAGATTTTTTAAGCCATATTCTAAATAATAAATTAAGTATATTATTTATTTAATTTCATTATATATTTTATATTATTTATATCATTAATTATTTTAATACTAATTTATTAATTTTTATTAGGTGTTTAATATATTTATTAAGATTTTAGTTATTTTTTGAGTGTTTCAATATATTATTAAGAAGATAGATTAATTTAAATAGCATGTATAATATAAAAAAATAACATCAAAATCAAATTAATAAAATGAATATATTATTATATATATATAATTAATCCGATATAAATATATATATATATAACTTATTAAAAATTGTTTATTAAGGTATTTAATATATTTAATATAAACACTATATTGAAAATCAATATAGTACTTGTATTGTTTGTTATTCAAATGTTTCAATACATTAATAATAAGATTGACAATTTAGATCAATCATGTTGTAAGATAAACAATACTTATTCCATGAATATTTGTTTCTTCAATTGCTTATATTTACTAAGTAAAAAGCATGGAGGTGTTCATTGTTTAGTTATAAATGGTAAGTGAGAGAGTTCAGGTTTCACTATAGAAAATATTGTACTAAATTGTTCCTTAAATAAAATTTAGTCAACTATAGTGAATAAAACAAAGACTTAATCTAACTTATATAGATGAAATAGATTTTTCATTGGAATTTCCCAAAACAACTTTAGGAAAGAATGTGACTTTTTGTCGTTTAAAATGCATTTTTGAAAGCATACATTGATTCAGCACCGTGAAAAGTCCCATGAGGGACTTGAATTTTGTAAATTAAACAACTTAAACTAAATTTTTTAAAAATCTTGCCTGATTTTGATTAAAGTTAACCAGAAAAAATGTAGTGAAAAAGGTCATTTGGTATATAAGTTAGACTACACCTAAAGGAACCATATCAAAGAATCATAGTTAATAATGAACATGAACATTATGTTTAATAAACTATAGTCAACATGGACATCTTTTTTGGAAATTATATCTATATTAGTCAACAAAATGCAACCAAATAAATGTTATCTTTTACCTTTGAATATTAAAAGTGTAATATGGATAATATTTATAAGTTACTAAGATGGATACCATTTTTTTGTTTTTGTTTTTGATTATAGTGGAATTGGCAACAGGGGAAGCCTCACGCCTTGTGTTACATGGGGTTGATTCTAACCGCTACCTCTATAACCACTAGGATGGGGTTGATTCTAACCGCTACCTCTATAACCACTAGGATGGGGTTGATTCTAACCGCTACCTCTATAACCACTAGGAGCAATGCCCGCCCCTCTATACAGCTCCAGGGTAAGTCTCGGGATTTGAACTCGTGACCATTAGTATAGAGCCCGCCTTTCTAAGGAACGTCACCGCATTGTGATTACCAACTCACCTACCCCATGGGGCTAATTAGATACCATTTTTAATTAATATTTAAATAGCCAATTTATTAAAATTTAATTGTATATATAATTTATTTAGATTTATTATAAAAATGAATATCTTTATATATAATTTAATTTATTAAATATTAAAGTCTTATTAAACCTTATTAAAGTATTTAATATATTTATTACAACTACTATATTGAAAATTATTATAGTATTAATTGTTTTTGAAATGTTAGAATATATTACCTAAAGGATATTGAGGATTTAGATAAACATGCTATAGGATAAATAAAATTCAAAATTTTTAAGTGTTTAATATTTAATTATAAAGGAAAATCATAGTCAAGTTTAACTATAGGAAAAATTGTATTAAATTGTTTCTCAAACAAAATTTAGTTAACCATGGTCAGTAGTCAACATGAACATCATGTTAAAAAAATCCAATCATAGTCACCCATATTCAACAAAAGTAAACCATAGTCAATTATAATCAACATGGGCATGATGTTTTGAAGATTATATGTACATCAATCAAACATAGTCAACCATAGCCAACATAAATCAATCTTTGTCAAGAGTCAACAAATGCAAAGTAAAGTTAACTATAGTCAACATGAGCATTATCTTTCAGAAATCAAATGTAGATTAGTCAACCATATTCAACAAAATTCAACATGAGATCATGTTTTATAAATTATATTTACACTAATCAATAATAACCAACAAAATATAACCTTTGTCAACAGAAATCAATGATAAGTGACAAATTGCAACCATAATCAACCATAGTCAACCTAACCTTGTCAACAAATATCAACCATAAGCAATAAAATTAAACCATAATCAAACATAGTCAAAAAATTTAGCCATAATCAATAAAATTCAATCATAGTTAACAATAGTCAACTTGGGTGATCAGGCGCTCAGTGTTTAGCTCAAAAATCAAAGTTCTCAAAATGGCTCGAAACCTAAATGATCGTGTCCGACTCAGAAAATGATGCTAACACAACTCATTTAACTAAAAACTGAGTTCGTATGAATAAGTTATTGTGTTTTGTTCACTTTGCTAAATAGGTGAAATTTGCAAAAAAAATACACAATCACTGCACAATCAATAATCCATACTGTTGACATGGCATGTGACTATGTAGGGTCAGTTTGGTCAGCATTAGAGTTTGACAAGTGGTATATTCTAATTGGGTTTCAGATAGGTGGGTTGGCATAGTTTGATTGGTTAACATTTGGGCCAATGAGAGAAAGCCACGTGGAAAGCTCAGAGGCCACCATGTGGCACCTCCCAATAGCCTAGGTAGACTCAACAGTTGAGCAAAATTTTATTGGAGGCGTCAAGGTTCGACCCCGCAACCTCATTCCTGAGACCAAAGCATTCTACCAAATCCATTACCAGTTGTTGCTTACCTCTATAGCAGACCATACATATTTAAACTGTAACAGTTATTGGTATGGAGGTTAGGGGAGGGCCAACCCATAGGCCATCCCTCCCAATGTGAATGCAATGACAGTCACCGCAAATAGTTATGGCTATGTTAACCATTGGGCTCCAAAACTATAATGGTCTCCCCATGTGAATGCAATGATGTCACACCCAATGGTTAATGTAGTGGCTCCAGCGTAAACCATGACTCTGACGGTTAGCGCCATGTGAACGCAATGATGTCACACCCAACAGTTAATGTAGTGGCTCCATCGTAAACCATGAATCTAATGGTTAGCGCCATGTGAACGGATCTGATGGCTATGGTGGAGGTCAACTAACCTGGCAGTCAGCACTACAAGCCCGTGAAGTTTACAAACCGCGACATGTGTCACCTCAGACGAAGCCACCAACGGTTTCAGAAATGGTTAGGTTTATCAGCGTAATTAAGCACTAATCTGGGTTTAGAATTCAACTAATCTGTAGTTAACTCTGAGATTAAACTTGCATAGTTTTGGCGGTTCTGACATTTTTGCACCAACTCCTAATTTAGCGGCCCTAACTAGAGACATTCCAATTTTGGAGGAACTTTTTAAGGATAAAACTGTCTGAGTCATAAATGAAGCATTTTTCAACCAATTTGAGCTTAGGAAAAGGTGTTCGTAGATAATTTCGACATTCTAAACACATTGGCAGGTATTAGGAGTAGTAGAGATTTGTAAATAACATTTTTTCCCTATTGAGCTAATATAGAGGCCCAAGCCATGGAAGCTGGACCAAGGAGATGTAGCTCAGGAGGGGTGAACTCCTTCATCAAAACATCATGTTAAAGTGTCCCCTTGATGGTTTGATGTATTTTGAATGTCTACTATTTAGTACTTGTTTTTGAAGCTATTTTGTTCATGCCTGTCATATTAAACTTGATGAAATTTACCTGTTTCAATCACCAAACAACCTAAGGAAACTTATGCAAAATAAGAAACGAACAAACACATATTTATAAATCTGTAATTGAAATTAGCACAAAAAACTAACATTCAATAATAGATCAAGTTGGTATCAGAGCTAGGTTGATTTGCTTGACTGCTTGAGTTTTGTGCAATTAGGGTTTTAATGGTTGCAAAATTGTGATGCTTACGACGTTAAAGTTGTAGAGAGGAGAAGGGAAATTTTTGGTTGCAATTCCTGAGGTTATGCTTAGAAAAAGGAGAGCCACAAGGCCACAATCTCCACCACCCAAAGTTCCAATTCCAACTGCACTTGAAACTCCTCAAGTTTTTCCTTCAACTGAGATTGAAGAGGTACAAGCAATACCCGTTTCTGAGCCTGAGTCCACAACCATTATGTCTAGAAAAAGAGAGCCTAAAGGTCCTTCTTCAGAAGAGGAATAATTCAAGAAAGCTTTCTTCACTTTAACTGAGATGGTTAAAGTCCTCTATGAAGAGAGGAACACTAGAATGGTTGGAGAGAGTTCTAAACCTCCACATGGAGAACGAAGCTTCAGAGACAAAAAAATATGATAAGAAGGATTCCAAGTGTAATGGTGGAAAGCCACCTCCATCTCTACCATATTCATCATCTTCCTCGTCATCTTCATCCTCTCACACAACATCATCTTCCACTACCAACACTGAAACTGTCCATACACATTCAAAAACCCTAAAAGGAAAGACTACCTCACTCAAATTGGAAATTAAGTTTGAACTTACCATGTACAATGGTGAAGTGAATGCAGAAAATTTAGACAATTGGATTCGACAATTGGAGGTATACTGCAGAATTCAGAACCTTCAATAAGATGACGTAAAGATCAAGTTGGCTTCATTGAGGCTAGAAGGAGCAGCATTAGTTTGGTGGGAAGCAAAGACTCAAGAGGAAATGCGAAAAAATGGTAAGATATCCATTTCTTGGGTTGAACTTGTTTATGCAATTAAAAGACAATTTTACCGTTTAGCCTATATGAAAAAATCCATCACAAGTTGGTAGAAGTTTAGGAAGATTAAAGGCCAAACTGTCCAAGAATATACATAGGATTTTAGAAATAGGGCCTTGTTGTTAGGAGTAAACTTGAATTCCCAAGATACATTGTTGAAATATATTGGGGGTTTACATTCCTATTTGAAACATACTATCCTTATGTTCAATCCAAGCAATTTGGATGAGGTTTGTGTGCAAGCCACACACCTTGAAGCAAGGGGAAAGAACATTCACGAGAAGGGTGGTAAGAAGAAGCCTTTCAAGGGAAAGGAGAAAGAGAAAGGAAAGAAAAATGAAAGTGTGAAGAAAGAACGACAGAAAACCATATGCCAACATTGTTCCAAAGTTGGGCATGATGAAGCCCATTGTTAGAAATTACGTCCTAAACTAAGGACCAAGAAACAAAACAATAAGGGAAAACAAAGGATGACCGCTACCACACAACATGACCTTAGTTCAGATTTGTGTGATGAGATCAATATTTCAGCCATGGTCACAAAAGGGAAAGAAACAATTGCAAGTAATAGTTCCTCGCATAGTCAAAGAAACACTCCAAATGAAGAATCAAGAATAGAGTTGTTTAATGTAAGGGTAATTTCAAATCATACAATTATTAATGCATTATTCGATAGTGGTTCACAATAAAACTTAATTTTAGAAGACTTGGTTACAAATCTCAACCTTGAAACTGTACCTCATCATAAGCCATATCCATTGGGTTGGATAGTTAATAATGCAAACTTACAGGTTACAAGGAAATGTTTGTTCAAGTTCGCCATTACTGAAAATTTCATTGATGAAGTTTAGTTAGATGTAGTTCTACTTGAAATATCGGGAATCATTTTGGGTAGTCCTTATTTGTATGATAGGAAAGCAATATTTTATCACTGTGAAAACAAATACATATTTCTCAAGAATGGGGTGGAGTACATTGTGAGAGCCCATCGCAAAAATCTGAACATTTCTCTCGTTAATGCAGGGCATATGAAGAGACTAGTAAATTCAAGTAAATTTTTTGTAATTCTCATGATCAAGAAAAAGAATGATATTGATTATGAATATTTTGAAGGTTGTGATGACAAATTGAAATATGATTTTTTTGATGTGGTAAGAAAGCATGGTGAGATGTTTTAGGAACCAAAGGCGTTACCTCCCAAGAGGGGAATTTAGCATGAGATACAAGTGCAGCAAGATGTTCCACTTCCAAACATTGGCATGCATTGCATGTCGATTATGGAGAGCGTGGAAATCAAGAAGCAAATTCAATAAATGTTGAACAAAGGTATCATATGCCCATCCACTTCGCCATGTGGGTCGCCCATTGTTCTGGTGCCAAAGAAGGATGGAACTTGGCACATGTATGTGGATTCCATGCATTGAACAAAATCACAGTAAAGAATTGTTATCCACTCCCAAGAATTGATGATTTTCTTGATCATTTGAGGTATGCAAAGTATTTCACTAAGTTATATTTACGAAGTGGTTATCATCAAGTTAGAATAGCTGAAGAGGACATTTGGAAAATCGCATTTAAAACTAAACAAGGATTGTTTGAGTGGCTTGTTATGCCTTTCGGTCTTACAGATGCTCCAACTACATTCATGAGAGTAATGAATGATGTATTGAGACAATTTCTAGATGACTTTGTCAATGTGTACTTAGATGATATACTCATATTCAACAAATCCAGAGATGAACATGTGATGCGTGTAAACAAAGTACTTGATGTCTTGAGAAAATAACAATTGTTTTTAAAGATGTAGAAATGTCAATTTGGAAAGACTTATTTAGTGTATTTGGTACACATTGTTGGAGGAGGTGAGTTTAAGATAGACCCCTATAAATTTGAGTTAATTTTGAATTGTCCCAAGCCCAATACAGTTACAGAGGTAAGAAGGGTAGCACAATATTGGAGAAAGTTTATTGCTAATTTTTCTTCAATCGTAGCTCCATTACATGCATTGATAAGTGCCAAGAAAGTCTTCCATTGGGGAGATGTACAACAGAAAGCATTTGGTTTTTCGAAGAAAAATATTAGTTCAGTACTGGTATTGGCTCTTCTAGATCTTAGACAACCATTTGAGATTCAAATGAGTGCTAGTGATTACATTGTGGGAGTAGTTCTTATGCAGCATGGTAAGCCCATTTCATTTCATTCTGAAATTTTTAACGAAGCTGAACTAATTATCCCACTTATGACAAAGAACTTTATGCATTGGTACAAACTGTCAAAAAATGGAAGCACTACTTGATGGGAAAGAAGACCATTATCCATACCGACCATCAATCATTGTAGTACTTACAATCACAGTCAAATTTGTAGCAGTCACGACATTTTAGATGGTTGGGTTTTCTACAACAATTTTATTTGGTTATTAGGTATAAAAAGGAATCTATAATAAGGTGGTTGATGTGATTTCAAGGCCTATTGTAAATCCATCTATTATACTCAAGAATAATTCTATTTTGCATGAAAGTTACATTGAACAATACTCATATGATAGTGACTTCCAAGATGTGTATGCAAGCTTGAGTCAAGGAAAAAAAAAATTGAAGAGTTGGATTATCATGTACATAATAGTTTGTTGTATCACTTGGGCAAGTTGTGTATTCCACAAGGAGAAAGAAATAGTATCATAAGGAAGGTGCACACTTCATTGATTGTTGGACACTTTGTGTAGGCAAGACAATAGCGAATATCCAAAGGTATTGTTATTGGCCACGCATGTTTGAAAATGTTTCTCATTTCATAAGAGGATGTTCTTTTTTTGCAACAAGTAAGCCTAGCAATAGGAAACTTGGATTGTACACTCCACTTCTGGTACCTTCACATCCATGGGAGAGTATCTCAATGGATTTTGTAGGAGGTCTCCCATTGTCAAGGAAAGGTCATGATTACTTGTATGTAGTTGTAGACATGTTCAGCAAAATGTGCATATTAACACCATGTTTAAAGAAAATTACAGCTGAACAAACAACTCATCTTTTCTTCCAAAACATTTAGGTTCATTTTTGTATTCCTACTTCTACTGTAAGTGATCGAGATTCTCGATTTGCTGGGAATTTTTGGTCAAATTTGTGGGACATGATGGACACGAAGTTGAAGAAGAGTACAACCTTTCATCCACAAACAAATGGACAAAACGAGGTGGTCAAAAAAATAGTCATTCATCTTCTTAGATGATATTGCAGCAAACATCCCAAGTTGTGGGATGAATAGTTGCATTACATACAACATGCATATAACAGGGCAAAGCATTCTTCCACAAGCACATCCCCATTTGAGGCATGTTATGGGTACTTGCCAAGATCGCCATTGGACTTCATCTTTGAGAAAGATCTTGCCATCGATGGTCACAATGACATCGATAAGGCAAGGAAGTTCATAGAAAACATTCAGTTGATACATCATGCAGTGCAGGAACAACTTGAGAAAAGTCAAAGCAACTACAAAACAAGGCATGACAAAGACCAGGTTGATCATAAAATTAAATTTGGTGACGAATTTTGATTATATATTAACAAGGAGAGACTTCAAGGGGAAGGTAAAAAGCTTAAGTCAATTGGTTATAGTCCTTCTAAATTTATGGAAAAGATTGGTAACAATGCATTTAAGCTTGATTTGCCTCCTTATATGCAAATATACTCTGTTGTTAATGTTGAGAATTTGAGATTGTTTGAGCCTCCTTTGGTTGATGATCAAGGAGATCATGTTCAATTGCCATTAATAGATGATTTATTTCTAGAATATATTGGTGAACTTCAACAAGATCTCATACTTGACAGAAGAACTAGGACTTCAAAAAGAGGGGATGTTGAATACCTTAGAGTGGGACTCAAGCGACAAAATCCTTCTAAAGCCAAATGGTTGTAGATGGAGAAGGTGAGGGAGTTGTACCCTCGCTTGTTGAACAATTGATAGTATCTTTTTGGGTCCAAAAGGCTTCTAGTGGTGAGGAATGATTAGGCACTCAATATTTAGCTCAAAAATCAAAATTCTCAGAATGGATCGAAACCTAAATGACCACGACCGTCTCAGAAAAATGATCCTAACACAACTTGTTTCACTGAAAACCGAGTTCATATGAAGAAGTTATTGTGTTCTGTTCACTTTGCTAAATAAGTGAAATTTGCAAAACAAATACACAGTTACTGCACAGTCAGCAGTTTGTACTGCTGACGTGGAAGGTGACTATGTAGGGTCAATTTGGTCAACATTTAATCATAGTTTGACAAGTAACATATTTTCATTTGGTCTCAGATAGGTGCGTTGTCATAGTTTGTTTCGTTAACATTTGGGCCAATGAGAGAATGCAATGTGGTAAGCTCGGAGGCCTCCATGTGGCACCTCTTAACAGCCTAGGCAAACTCAACTGTGCAGAAAAATTTTATTGGAGGTGTCAGGGTTCAACCCCGCGACCTCCCTCCGTAGACCAAAGCCTTCTACCAACTTCGCTACCAGTTTTTGCTTACCCCTATAGTACACCATACATATTTAAACTATAACGATTATTGGTATGTCGGTTAGGGGAGGGCCAACCCGCAGGCCAACCCTCCCCCTGTGAATGTAATGATAGACACCACAAACAATTATGGTTATGTTAATTGCCGAGCTCCAAAACTGTAATGGTCTCCCCATGTGAACGCAACGATGTCACACCCAATAGTTAATATGATGGCTCCAATGTAGACCATGACTCTAATGATTAGCGCCATGTGAATGGATCTCATAGATATGGTGGAGGTCAGCTAACTTGGAGGCCAACACTACGAACCTGTGATGTTAACAAACCATGACATGTGTCACCTCTGACGAAGCTGCCAATGGTTTTAGAAATGGTCAGCTTTATCTATGTAATTAAGCGTTAATCCTAGTTTAGCATTCAACTAATCTGCAGTTAAATATGAGATTAAACTGGTGGAGTTTTGGTGGTTCTGAAATTTTTGGCACCAACTACTAATTTACCATCCCTGACTGGAGTTATTCCAGTTTTGGAGGAGATTTTCAAGGAAAAATTGTCTGAGTCATAACTGGAGCATTTTTCGACCAAATTAAGCTCACGAAAAGGTGTTCCTAGCTAACTTTGACATTATGAACAAATTGGTGCAGGTATCAGGAGTAGTAGAGATTTTCAAACAACCATTTTTTCCATATTAAGCTAATACAAAGGCCTAAGCCATGGAAGCTGGACCAAGGAGATGTATCCCAAGAGGGGTGAACTCCTTCATAAAAACAATATGTTAAAGTGTCTCTTTGATGTTTTGTTGTACTTTGAATGTCTTTTGTTTAGTACCTGTCTTTGAAGCTATTTTTTTTCATGCCTTTCATATTAAACATGATGAACTTTACTTGTTTCAATCACCAAACAACCTAAGGAAACTCATGCACTAGAAGAAATGAACAAGCACATGTTTATAAATCTATAATTTAAATTAGCACAACAAACTAACATTCAATAACAGATCATTGGGCCTCTTGTTTTGGAAATTATGTGTATACTAGCAATTTCCCCAGTTGTTGCAAAGGAAACATTATAAGGCATAAATTCGAGAAGCATTGTGACATATAAAAAATCATTGAAGATAAAAATTAGTAAACAAAATATATCCATGTAAATAGTTGAATCCATGAAAGGCCAAAGTATTGGCAGATGAAGCTTATGTAAGATGGGTTTACCTTGAGCATGTATGTGACAGTCTCAAAACCTGAACAACAAAAGGAAGGATGAAAAGGACCTAGACTTCCATAGGATACTACACACACCCAATGGAAAAATAAAAGTGTTATTGAGTTTTTAAATAGGAAAAATATTGTACCTCTGTGAGGATGGTCTAGAAAACGAGCAAGAGGAGAAACTACAAGCCAAATGAAATTAAGCATTAAGTAGATAGTTCTCTTGACAAACCGCATTAGCAAAATGACAAAAATTCAACTCAAAATCGACAGCTTATGTTCTACTTTGATTAAGACCCATAGTCTCTATTGTAACCCAATTGTAGCCCAAGAAATCTCAGAGTAATTTTTTACACGAGAAGTGAAAGAGTTTGAATCTCATCATCTGCTATCTAAGCAAATCGGGTTCAATTAATTGCAAAGTCCTCAAATAAAAAAACTAACCTGGAAATTCGTCCATATGAAGGAAAAGATCCAAATATGCAAATATGAAATGCTAAAGTTTTCCAATGTTGCATTAAGAATTTGATTTGGCTTTAGAAATACTCCAAAGGATTGGCATGGGGAGCTACTAGACTTATAATCTCATCATCTGTTAGTGATCCTTGAACATTATGCACAACATATGCAATGGCCATACGTAGGAAAAACAATTTACCTTTTACGAGAAGAGCATGGGGAGATCTTGGAGCTTTTATGCAAAGAACAAATGGGTTGAGTGTATATTTTTTCACAGTTTGACATTATGTTTCTTGAACTTTATGGAAATAAAATATGTAAAAACATGTGAAATGTCCAAATTTTTTTGGGCAGTTTGTACCTAGAAAGCTCAAACAACAAGTGGTTTTTCTAAAAATAAATATACCTCTTTGTAGTTGTTAGAAATGAAGATGTTCCATGGTCAGATGGCACAATATTAAAAAACAAATTGCAAATAAGTGAAAGAACCAGTTATCAATAACATATACATGTGGTAAAAGATTCCAATTTGCCATTGGTAACCAACATACTCGCAGTTACGGTAGAGGAAAATTAAAATTTATGGGCTATTTTAGTATATCGTTTTAAGACTGTTGTCTGCTAATGAAAATAGATAAGAAAAAATCACAAAATATTGTTTTCAAGGTATGACATGAAGCATCAAAATTAATAACAATAGTTTGGTTAGAGAACCAATATTTTTTACTATTAGGCCCCTATAATACATTAGTATTAAATTTGGAGGAACACTTCCTGAAATCAAATGAATAGCATGATCATGATCACGAATACATGGGGAGTCTTTGGGAGTCTCAAATACCTTGGAATGATTGTCCAAAGCATTTTGGAGATGTGGAGAAATAGATGATTTTGATGTGGGAACCTCTAGTGAACATAATTGTGAAATTACGCCCCATTGTTCTTCCTTTAGGAGCTTTGCCATGCTATTAGAGCTAATTATCTTCCCCGGTTTCCCCGCAATACCCCTTAATTCAACTTTCTTTCCTTCCAAAAAAAAAATTCATGAAACGTTCTTGAAAATTATAATTTAATGTACCCAAGGATTGTAGCCATTGGACTCCTAGTACAACAACAATACCACCCATTGGAATGGAAAGCGTTAGGCTATTCAATACTAGTATGAAGGAAATTCTGAGAGGCTGCCTTTATGAACATATTTGTAGAAAAGGTAAGAAGAATCTGTGTCGAGAACATGTTCCAAGGGTGTCAGGATGTTGGGATGCCTTAGCTTCCCCTGCTTCTCTAGTTATGCACCAAGCTTTTAGTAGCTTCCAGATTTGAAAATTTTATCACTCCAATTAATATTCTTCACCGAATAACTAATTCTAGAAGGCATGACAAATTTGTAATCGGTACTAAACTTGTTCTTTAGGAAGACATTTTCCAGATCTAGAGTGGATTCAACACCCTTTTCAAAGTCAATCCTTAGCCTGTGGATACTACCTAGATGAATAAAATGGCCTTCAATCTTACGGAAAGTCAATCATTAGCCTGTGGATACTATCTAGATGAATAAAATGGCATTTAATTTTACAGACTAGTTTCAGTTTTGGCATTTGCTGATCACCACCATGAAATTATTTTCTGGCCACAATGAACAATCCAACAACATTAATTGTCGAAAAAACGCCTGTAACAATCCAATGCTTCATCTAACGACTACACCATATCCTTCACACCGTAACTTGGAAAACAATTTAACATGCGAGGCCTTTCAAATTGGGTGATATCATTGTTATTCATATCGAATGAAAAAATATTCTTTATCTCAAAAACTCTTGAATTTGAGAATGAAAGACCAATATGGGGCGTAGATTTAACAACAATATTTAAGGCAATTCTGTGCAACAGGAAAAATGGTGTGGAAATGAACATAAAAAACTAACCTAAACTAACTATTAGGTTTTTTTTATCATCCTAACTATTAATCCAAGGGTATAGAACTTTTCAATCATTTAACATCCGATCGAATGATTCAAACAAGTACGCGGTGGCAGTTGGGGGAGTTGATTTAAAAGGGGAAAGCCTTACGACATAATTATTCTAGCATAGTTAACAAAAGTCAACCATAGGCACCATGTTTTGGAAATTATATGCACAATAGTCAATTGTAGTTAAGCATATCCAACTATAGTCAACATGGGAATAAACATTAATATAATCATAAAAGTTAGTCACCATCCTTTTTGCGTAAATGTTGAAGTTTCAATAGGATTAGTTGGTTTTGTGTGCATAATCCAAAAGGGTTTAGTTTTTTAATAAAAGTATTTTCTAGTGGTTGGTGTCATGGTTTGAAGCCTATGAATACACATTACAATGATATACCTATGAACAAGCAAGTAGAGTAATAGATCATTTCACTTATGAGCTCATTTTCATACTGAAATCCAATACGACTTCCTTTCTTGTGAGTGAATATGAAGGTGAGTCTAGCCCTAATTTCACTTGTGGAACAAGGTATGAAACATTAATGTTTCCTCTATATGCTTTGGACTTTAAATATTAGTTGAAATTAATTGATGCTTTTGTTCCTTCTAGGTAATTGGCTATCATTACAAACCCTTGTTCTTCTTGTTTTTAAAGTTAAAAACCAATGAGTTTATGGAAATTTAGTTTTTGGAGTTGATCAATCCAAAAACTTTGTTTGCTCAGTATCATCTTATGCAGTGACTATTATTTTTTAGTTGAAAAAATAGTTTTTCCCATCTTTCTATAAATCCTAATATAAGCAGTTAGATCTCGAAGGTTGGAGCATTCTAGTCATATGATAACTAACTAGTTTTCTGTCTATAAGGAGGCAATGGTATAGTGGAAATTTCCAGAAACATATAGGTATAATAGCTACGATTCGTATTCTCATCCAATATTTTCCTAAAAAGAATGAAGATTGTTTTGAAGCAATCTATAGCTTTTACTTTGGAGATTATGGCCACATCACTATACAAGTAGTTCATTCTATTTTCTAAATCGATTCAAAGCTTATATTTATATAAATTAAAATGAATAATAACTTGTATTTAGATTTGTTGCAAAATTTATCATAGAAATTTTTTATTGGTTAGCATTAAATGTTTAACATTACATTTATGGACATTTCAATTTATGTGGGTGCTTAAAATTTCACTTTATATCTAGCTTAGTTTTCAAATTTGACATTGGATTTATGTTTCCAAGATTTCAAATTCCACATTTGATTTCATCTTATACTAATGAGAATCCTAATTCCACATTTGATTTCATCTTATACTAATGAGAATCCAAATTCCACATTCAATTCCCAATGTTCAATTTAAATTCATATTCACATTCTATTGCATAGGCCCAACTTGGACAACTAGATTGCATTTTATTTCGATTTCACAGTGAATTAACTAAGAATGACATTAGGAGGACACATAAGAGCTTGGATAGTGAAAAGGTGGGCTATGAGGTTTGGAGTTTTTCTACTTTCTTATGAAAGCTCATCAAGCGGATTTGTTTTGTTCAATTTTGATTAAGCACATAGTGGAATGTTTGAAGTGAATAAGGTATGTGAAGTTCACAAATGTAAATTCTTGAATTGTAACAAATTCCTAGAGACTTGTACCTTTTTTAACTAAAACAAGTTCTTGGTGATCTAGAAATTCTTGAACTCCAACAAATCTAAGTATATAAAAGATGTACTCAAGCTTTAATTTTTTTTTTGTGTTTTTTGTTTCACTGCAAGTTAATAGCTTAATGATAATAGTAATTCTTAAATTCCATTTCAGTGTGTTGTGGGTTTTGTTTCAAGTTAATATCTAAATGATATTAGTAATTCTTATGGGTAATATTGATAGAACCGTAAATGCTTATTTATGTATAAAGATTAATGATTTACGAATACATTAATAATGAGATATATTAATCAATACACCCATTAAACTAATGAGGCGAATTATCTAATAAAGTTGTGCATTCATCTTAATAGGATACATTAATAATAGATAGATTAAAATTATAGTCATAAATTTATTGATAGTTTGTTGATAGTCTCCCATTCGAGTCAATACTCGTGTCAAATGTGCCTGAAAACCCAATAAATTTAATAACTACAAAGTAAAGTTAATATCTACCATGTGAAGTTAATATCTTATGTTATGTATAGTTTAATTTAGTGGTTTGTAGTTTGCATGATTTGTACTTCTATACCTTGCATTATATATTGTCACTTTACGAAACCTAGTATTACAAAATTCATCATAGTAGTTGCATTTATTATTTGGTTCTTGTACACAATTTTAGAGTTCCAACCCATTACTTGAGCGATGAAAGAATTTCAACAAACCAATTTTTTTCCTTAAAAATACATATTTCAAAAATGGAAAACATACATTGACCAATGCAAAATTTATGCAAGTCATTGTACTGGAGTGATCAATTAATTTATGCACTTTACATCTCAATTCTTTAGTTTATACCAAAGCAAGACATTAAGATTTTATTTGTCTATTGATCATTATTAATTTGGCATTGACAAATGTAGGTTATATTTGTTTATGCAAATTTTCCCAAAACATAATTACGTCGTAACATGTTCCATTGGGATGAAATCCCCTCCTATCTTCATTGTCTTCTGTATGCTCGTTTGATATAATGTTAGACAATTCAAATGTTCCCCACTGTTAATCCATGGCCTGTGAACTATTACCTCACTCCTTCATTTACAAAACCTTAACTAACCAACTCCTTTGGGATGAACTCCCCTTGTCTTCCATGTTATTAGTTTTCTTGTTTATGTACTCTAAATTGGTTGGATGAAGATGTTTTGTTTGTTTATTTTTTCACTTATTTATATCTTGTAGAGAGAAGTAGTGGCGAGAGAAGAAAATAATGTTCTTTGAAGGGGTGGTTGTGTCAGGCTACTCATGAAGATAACATGATGGAATGCAACGCAAATTTTTCATTAAGTGTCAAATTTGGTTGGTTGGGAGATATTTTAGGTACAAATTATCATGAAAAAAAATTCGAGCCCTTTTTTGTGGAAAGGTTCGACAATGAGCTGATCTACCTCCCCTGCCACTCTTGGGTTCATTTAAAGAAGGATAATCCTAAGAAGATAATCTTCTTCAACAGTTTGGTTAGTTAGAGTGCTCAAACTAGACATTAGATTTGCATAGTTTATATTTTGTTTAGAGACGAAGTCTACTACGGTCTACCTAGCTTGGTGCATAGTGTCATATTAGTTTTCCATGGGTTGTGTTCAGAACATAGGTAAAGTAAATTTCCATAGTAAGGAGGAATAAGGGATAGGGTTACGAAATGAAATTATATTCATGAACTTAGCAGGCCCTATATAATCTATGAGAGAAACAAAATATAGATGGACATTTTCTTTGCTCTAGCAACCGAACAAGCTACACGCATTCTGAATAATTAGGAAACTATGTCTTGATTGTGTAGATTACAATCCCAACATGTTTCATGTCAAATTTTCATTTTTTCTTGTCAAAAACTTGGGAAGACAATATTACTATGTTTTTTTTCTCTTTTTGAAATAAAAAAAACCATAAGTTTCCTTCAAAAACTGTGGATGGGCTAGAGGATCTCCATTAGAATGACTTGAAAGATAATAGTGGAGATGGAAAAGGTGAACGTAAGTAGTGGGATATAATTTATGACTATGTGAATTACAATGATTTAAGGAACACTGATAAAAGCGAGGATCTTGCAACACTGATTCTTTGGGATGGTGATATAACTTATCCAAGATGTTGTTGCACTAGTCGTCCTCCTATGAATACAGGTGAGGGTTTCTTCTTTTCTTTGTAGATGCAGGGACTGCATGAATATTGGTTTTAGTGACAATATGCCTTATGATTCATGATACTGACATGATCCAAATTGATTTTACTTTGATTATGCATTTTTATCTTCAAAAATCATGTCATGAATATTTAAAAGGTTCCAAAGAAGGGTTGATTTAGTAAATGAATAAAATATTAGAAAAAATAAAAAATGCACCACCATCGACCATGAGAACTACCATAAAGTTTCCATGATACTTTGACATGATCGGAGTATAAAGTAAAGTAACTGAATAGTGCATGATTCAGATGCTTGACTGAACTTGACCTTACCTACTTGGATCTTTATATGACCATTTCTAAGAGTTCCCTCAAATTGCATACATTTTTAAGACTAATTAGTTATTCTCAAACTTATCTATTATTCATCCCAACTTAATAAGCATGGCATTAGTCTTTCATGTTTTAGTGCATTTTTTCATTATGTACGAATTTCAATAGTGCACCATACCTTTTGGTGGTTCATTTGTATGAAACTAAGAGCTTGAAGCTATGATTTTCTTTGAATTTATGGGAATTCTTAAATGGGTTGCATAAGAATTTTAATAAAAGCTCATTTTATATTTTGATATTATGGTTTATGCATTCTGTTGTATTTTTGATATTATATGGTGATTACAAAACTACCTTTAGGTTATCATTGATTCCCTTTTTAACTTCAAATTGTTAATATTTGACTAACATCCCAACATATTTTGTTACCTTGCCTTACTTATACTATTCTTTTACATAATATAGCCATAGTAAACAAAAATAAAGTTAATAATCCTTAACTACCTTAAACAAAGAACAACATCTATTGGGATCTAGACAATCAGATCTAGTGTGGGTTTTCTCCCCAACTATCATGAGATTTTCCCATATAATTGAAGAGAGATATTTGCATGAAATTTTCCTCTTTGGAATCCGTTGGATTCTTTTCGCACAAAATTATAAATGGCCATATCAATATATTATTTTCAACTCCTTTTTCTTGTAATTTCTAAAACTGGTTATGGATTGAGATCCAAAAAATGATTGTGATTGAAAAACATATAAGACTTATAATAAACATGGAGATTAGATATTTTTGACATTTATGGGACTCATCCCCACATAAGTCGTGTGCATTGGAATACGATGACACTCGAAATTCGTAAGTGTATGTGAATAAGTTCCCACATCCAAGTCTCAAAGAAGTGTAGAAGACATATGATTCTACTTTATCTTTCACAAAGAAGATAACGAAACTGAAATATCTTCATACTATTCTAAAAGATGGTCATTCTTTAATTGTTGTTTTTCTGAGTTTTTTCATTTTTCTTTGGTAACTTTCAAATGAAATTTCAACTATATGGAGTTGAACAATTTACAGTGCCCTAATAGTAGTACAATTCTTATAGACGAATCCATCTACAGAAAGAAGACAAGAAAAACTTTCTACTATATATGTTCCTTGGGATTATTCCATAACTTGGTGATAAATGGAGGAGAAGTTATTAAATCTTGCTTTATACTGAAGAAATACTCCATGGAGTTAAGTGCATCTACATATGACAGAAAATGGTGCTTTAATATGCATGTCTTACATGTAGACTTGCTTGCAAGGTATGTGATTTAATTTGAGACACTTAAAACATGACTTTAATTTCATATTCCATTCTCCATGAATACTCGATGAATCCGATGGGATCTAATATTGATAGAAGGAACAATCAAATCCTTTGATATAAGATGCTACATTAGTTGGAAAAAATGGGCATTTCTTCTATTGACAAGCACATTGTAATGTATTGATGGATCCCTCACAAATAGGTCTTCATTTGACAATAAGTTTAGTTTCCTAAATGAAAATTTTCAATTTTTAACTCTATCACTTTTATATCACCCATTTTAAATCCCTTGTACAACAAGCCTAAACTGCAGAAAACAAGACAATATTTTCCTTGCTGTATCCTAATTCCTAAGGGAAAAGGAAGTGGTCAAAATGCTCCAAATTCCCATAAAGAGAATATTTAACCAACCTTAAATCTTAATCGGAACTAGTCTAGTTCTTTAAAAATCGTCATTAATGCGAGGAAATGTTTTTTGGATTGGAGAGTACTGCCATTTTCCTACTCATTTTTATCAAGAAAGTAGACACTAATGCATTGGTAACTTGTAATGCTTATTTCTAATCGATGTCTACTAAAATCATCGTAGACTATTAATGTGTTTCATAGACTATATTATTCCTTCCCTTAGTTAGGGTACTCTACATAGGATATTTCCTAGTAGCTAGGACATTACATATGCTGCGAGTGTTGCTCCCATACTTGTACTTAAGTGATTTTTCCATACAACTTATCAATTAAGATGCTACAAAGGGTGTGTGATGGTCCAAGCTTATTATCTTAGTATGAATTTCAATAGAAACACATCCCTAATATTTTTTCATCTTTTTACACATTCCTGCCACTTTTATGATCAAAACTTCCAATTAATTGCATGATGCCACTACAAGTTGTCTACCTTAGAATCCACAGCAATAAACCATAGTAGCCACAAAAATATCAAGTAGCATAACTTAAGGATTTATATATAATAGAAACTAAACAAAACCAAAAACCAAAACAATGTTATTTTGCTCATTACATCACAACCTCAAAATGCCACTCACTCACATGCAGACACATCATCAGATCTATTGTACAAACTTAATGCTCAAGATCCTTTCAACTTCTATTATTCTTCCAATATGGATCTTGGTCTCCATGAGTGAACCCATGATCTTCAAGAGCTCTCTAAACTCTTTGCTACAATAGAGCTCGAGATCTTATTTTCCAACCTCCTTTGTGAAGAGATACACCTCTTCTCTATTTTAGATCCCCATGACGATCATCTTCTCATCTTCTTGGATATACAAAAATTCCAACTATTGAGCCACCACAATTCGTCCATAAATGAATTTGGATGCTCCTTTCAGAGGCTCTATTACTCTATAAAATCTAATCATACGTCTAATCATATAGTTGACTATGCCAACTGGGTCAACATTATCACCAATCATCAATTACCATCTGGAATATTACCAACTTATTCCTAGGTATTTGTGATGCAGGATAGTTTATACAATTATATCAACATTTCTCAGCATACTTGTCACAAAAGCCACATAAATTGATCCAAATGAAAAATGGCATCAACCCATGGTATTAATCCACCCATGTTATTCATCCACCCATGGAATTTACCCATGGTTTTGTAAGTGGCATCCACCCATGGTATTGTAAGTGACATCCACCCATGGTATTTGGTATCAACCCATGGTATTAATCACCCATGTTATTCATCCACCCATGGAATTTACCCATGGTATTGTAAGTGGCATCCACCCATGGTATTTATCCACCAATGGTATTGTAAGTGACATCCACCCATGGTATTCATTCACCCATGGTATTTTCCCATGGTATTGTGACATCCATCCATGGTAATTCATTCACCCATGGAATTGAACCCATGGTATCGTGACATCCACCCATGGTATCAATTCACCCATGGAATTGACCCATGGTATTGTAACTGAAAAATACTATGTAAAAAAAACATGTGGCGAGCAAAAAACGTCCTTAAAACAAAATGCGACTTGTTACTTATAGTATTTTTCAGTTACAATACCATGGGTCAATTCCATGGGTGAATGAATACCATGAGTGAATGTCATGATACCATGGGAGAATACCATGGGTGAATGAATACCATGGGTAGATGTCACTTACAATACCCTGGGTGGACAAATACCATGGGTGGATGCTACTTACAATACCCATTTTATTAAAAAACTTATTTGTGGTGGACAAAAACTATCCTTTACAAAATGCGACTTATTACTTATAGTATTTTTCAGATACAATACCATGGGTCAATTCCATGGGTGAATTAATACCATGGGTGGATATCACAATACCAGTGGTCAATTCCATGGGTGAATGAATACCATGATTGGATGTCACAATACCATGGGAAAATACTATGGGTGAATGAAAACCATAGATGGATGTCACTTACAATACCATGGGTAGATGCCACTTACAATACCATGAGTAAGTTCCATGGGTGGATGAATAACATGGGTGGATTAATACCATGGGTTGATGCCATGTTCCATTCAGATCATAAATAACCACCCAATACTGCCTCAATTTGGCATACTCTCCTATGAAATATTTCTCTTGTTATACAACCTCAAATTCCCTACCTCTATCATCTTCATGCATTGCAGCTTCCCCACTATTCATAACCTTCGAATATATGCACAAACTACATGCAACGTTCACCTCATCACTTTAAAGGAAATACTCAAGGTATTCTTGGTCACTGATCTTTTATACTTCTTGATTATAATAGAAAACATTTACATACTCAATTTTTCATATTTGCAAACTCAACACATAATGTATTAGAATAATCAAAATTTCCCACATGCATCTTTTGCGATGTTGCTTTCTCTTTAACTCTAGTTTTCTAGATTTTTTGTTGCATATTTTATGTTGTAAGCCCATTCCTAATTTCTTCTAGCATGCACATAGCCGCATGCCCTCTTTACTTATAATTGGCATTCTCCACAATAATTTGGGAATAATCTTTCTAGATATTATTACATTCATGTAATTGATCGTTAATTTTGTTGTCAACGTAGAGATACCTTTCTATATATTTTATTTTCAACATTCTAATAAATCCTTTACCTTTTACTTTTCCTTCTCCCTTCACATCTTGTTGTCTTTTGGTCAACTTCCACTTAGCTTCTAAGGCAATCTGATGTGCCTCTTTAGGAGACACCTCCTCCCACTTATCTTCACTCTTAAAAGCCATCTTTGGATTTCCTTTCTGCCAAGCCCCATCCAAGGTATGCACCTATTTTATATAATATAGCCTCATCCTCATCTTCGTGAAGTCTTCTCTTACTTCCTTGGACTAACTTTTTTATCTTTATCTGCTATATTCTACTCACATTATTACAATTTTCTTTACAAATCCAAACACATCTTACCTAGTCACCACGTTGGAGTTGTCTCTTTCTTGAAAAATTCTACAAGACACCTTTTTTTGTTAGTGGCATGCCTTCCTCCAACAAAATTTCCCAACACTGTCCTTCTTGGATCTATTCTCATTGTAGGTTCTTCCCACTTTGATATGTACACCATTCCTTGCATATCCTTCCCATGTTGCAACATCAAAGTGACAGGTGTATCTAGCTTGGCTTATTTTAGTAGCTCTGTTTTTATGCAAAATTTTATCAAAATGGTGTCATTAGCACTTTTTTCTACAATGTTACTTCCATTTCACTTCTCATTTACATAATATAGGTTGTCTTATCTCTAATGGGAAATTTCACTCAGTTCTATTTCAAATAAATTATATGGTAATCCTCAACCATTTTTCATGTTGGTTTCATCTTCAAAAAAGGTTAGTTTTGTTCATTTGCTAATGTTTTTACTTCTTGATGCACTATTGCTTCTACCTTGCAAGATTTTCACATTGTGTTTATGTTCTCTTTAAATTATTCACAAGTTAGACTCTAGGGAGTGAGAATCCTTGCATATTGTAGCTTGATTTACATTTTTATTGGAATTATTTTGTCAAAACTATAATGTTGTTCAACTACTCTTTCAACTATTATTCAAAGAAATCTAGACTAGTTGAAAAGCATATATTTCAAGAGATGTAAAATATTCATAGCTCAAATTTTGTATATCCAACACAAAATGGTGCAAGTTAAGAAGAAAGGCCCTTCTTTTCCATCTTCTCACCATTACAAAATTATGTATCTTCTTTTTCTCTTTCACTTAGTGGCTTGTTGTAGTTTAGTTAATCACAAACATTCCTATAGTTCATAAAAATAAATATTCAAAATCAATGGTTCCAATTCTTCGATTAGAAATAAACACTCAAGAAAAAAACAAGGAAAGAGGATAACAAAGAAGCTTGGATTTTCAAAATATGCATGTATATGTTTGTATGTACATGTCCATGTGTCAGAACTCATGTTGTCTGTTATTTCATAGTCATGCTATTTTCCATTTTCTCTAGTCACAACTACTCTACTATTGACAAAATTAAATAAAGTCAGTTAGAATTTAGGATTTTTCAAATACTTTTTGTTTATCATCGCATGTATCAACCTAAAAAGTGATGGCATTTTCCATGTTAGAGGCATGGGTGTAGAGGATCCGAGTCAACCCCATGGCCTAAGACTTGTAATTAAAGATTACCCATATGTTGCCGATATTCTTCTTATTTGGCATACCATAAAGGAATGGGAGGAAGATTATGTTTCCATCTATTACTTTGATTCCAACCTTGTGTAAATTGATATTAAACATCAAGCATGGTGGGATGAAACAACAACCAAAGGGAATTACAATAAAAGAAATGCATCTTTGTGGCCAAACTTGGAGGCAAAGGAAGATCTAATAGGGATCTTAACTACAATAATCTAGGTGGCATTAGAGTAGCATGATGCTTTAAATTTTGGACAATACCCATATATAGGATATCTACCCAACAAACCCTATATTATGAGAAAGTTTATCCCCAATGAAATAGATCCATTGTGTAAAATCTTTCTTTAAAATACTAAACATTTCTTCCTATCATCAATGCCAACTTAGCTCCAAGCCACCAAAACCATGGTTGTCGTTGACACTCTCTGAACACATTCATTAGATGAATAGTACTTGGGTGAGATACATGAGACTAAGTGGACTAATGATGGAAGAGCACTAGAGGCCTTTCAAAGTTTTTTTGCCACAATTTAGGGGGTAAAGGAAATCATACAGCAAAGAAATGAAGATTTGAGTAACAAGAACATGAATGGGGTTAGCATACTTCTTTATGATTTATTGCTTCCATCATCAGGTCCAAGGGTAACTGGTCATGTTATCCCCAATAGTATTTCAATTTAGCTATTAGGATGAAGGTCCGAGTTTTCCATATTTTGGGTTTCATAACTTGTAATGCCTTAAGATCAAGATGATGCTATGTATACATGTATGTCTAAACAAATGAAATGTGTTATGTGTTATATATAAATTGAATGTTATTATTCATCTCCTATTCAAAACCATGTACACAATCCAACAAGATTCAAATGCACCAACACATCTTAAATTTCATAAAAAATGAAAAACTTGTGTTTGAAGATAATTGTTTGACACCAAGAATTTTATAATGTATAGACTGTAGTTGCACTCATCTTTAAGGCTATGCATAAATTGATCCTACTAATAATTTGAGAGTAAAAGTGTGAATGAAAGAGAGGTGATGAGAAACAAAAAAAGTACACTAATAACAATCTAACACAACACACTTCTTTTACTTGAATGTGTAACAAGTAAATTATTAACAATCTCAACTAACCTAATTATGATAAATGAATGTGTATTACAATGAATTATGTTGTATGTGTTTATGAGGGTCTATAATATCTTCACCCTACAATTCCTTTTATAATAAATCCTTTCAAATTTTATAGAGAACCATTAAGATTTATCTTACCTAATCCATTTCATGTCTAAATTCAAGTTTAACTCAAGCATTATTGATTTCCCATGCTCGAATTGTATGTTGCATTTTTGTCATTTATCGAAATTAGCACTAACATAAAATTGATTCCGCATGATCATGAACATCTTGTGAGCATCATTACTGATAGACACACATAATAAGATAACACACTTTATATCATATGGCATTATCATAGTTTCTAAAATTTTAATTCAGAATGATTTTTTT
This sequence comes from Pinus taeda, assembly GCA_000404065.3. Taxonomy (NCBI): domain Eukaryota; kingdom Viridiplantae; phylum Streptophyta; class Pinopsida; order Pinales; family Pinaceae; genus Pinus; species Pinus taeda. Next base: position 191,616 of record APFE031327580.1, read on the forward strand.
TAATTAATACATATCTTTTTAAATTGTTTTAATGTTAAATGTGTATAATAATGATATGGTAGTTGTATAGTTCCAAGAAGCATGGTTTCATGCGGTAGAGAAAGTGTTAAAAAACATTTCTTATACATTGCCCACTTACTCAACACCTAGAAGTTGTAGGCTTTTTTGAACTTTATAGATTTATAAAATATATATGGATCGTCTTGTTGATACTTTCTAAGTGATAATGTAACTCCTAGTTGCCAAAGTAGTTCCATAATCATGAGGTAAGGAATTAACCCTTGATGATTTTTCCTTATATTTTTAAAAGTATAGTTGTGTTTGTAAATTAAAAAGGCAAACTTTTTTGAATTCAAGTGTGGGGATTAATTTAACAATAGCATTAGTTAACATTTGAACTTCTATTTTTCCATCATTTAGATATCTAAAATTTTTAGTTTTCCATTTAAATCTTCACATGATAAAGGAAAGAAAGAGATCCCATTTATAAAAGATTACACAGTGGCAACAACATTAAGATTTCTCTTTTACTTAAATTGGGCTACATTTAGATCACATAACATATCAAATCACTTTTTATCTATGCTATTTTTCATATGCTACATGTTTCCTTTTCAACATTTGGTGCAATTTCTAGTTTCTATGTTCAACGCGAGGGACTACATTGCCTTGCACCACTTGTTTAATATGAAGATGTTTTTGGGTATATGGAAATAAATATAGAAATGCATTGTCCAAGTTTTGATTAGAATTGACATTGTGATTTATCAAGCACCCATAGGGATCAAATCTCTTATGCAAACCTCCTTTTGGAGTGCAAAACTTGATGAAAGGTTTGCACCTCTAGAGATTTGATCCCTATCATAGCTTGATAGATCCAAAGCTAAGAGGGATCCATACTAGTTTAATTATTAATAATT